>PVIU01014751.1:0-50772 GCA_004026605.1 Ondatra zibethicus
CACACACACACACACACACACACACTCTCTCTCTCTCCTATTTAGAAAATAAACAGGCAAACAAGCATAAACAAAAACAACAAAAGCATAATACAACAATAAGCAAAGAAAAATCACAGGAAGTACACACATATCCAACATAAGAAAGTGCAAGGTTCATGAAACATGAGGCACCAGTGAAAAGTGTCTGCACGCCAAATATAATTCACACCCAATGTGTAACGACTCTGGTGTTCCTGGCAGTGCTGGCTCATCATGGTACTTCAACCCAGCCTTGGTTTGGAGCGTACATGTGCACTTGGTACTTTGTTCGCCATTATGTGGGATGGCAGTGATGCTTCCTGCAATGCATCAACTTAGATTCAAGGCTGTTGCGTGTAGTGATCAAGCTGCAGTGCTTTCACTACACAAAGATTTCTGCTCTTACATATGAAACACAAGGCTATAACTATGGAAAACAAAGACTTGTCAATATCTCTTCTAGCATCCTTCCTCAGCATGTTTCGTTTGTTAATGTGACACTTGACTGATGATAGAGCTGGGCATGTATTTTCATTTAAAACAATTAAGACTTATACCCTACAGTGTCAAAGGGTTTATTTAATTCTTTTGTGTATATACAGGTATGTTTGGACATGTGTACATGTGTGTGGAGATCACAGGTCGACATCAGGGGCCTTCCTCAATCACTCTCCCCCTTATGTTTTGAGGCAAGCACTGACTATGGGGATTGAAAATGAGGCTAGATTGCCTGGCGAGCAAGCCTCAGGAATCCTCCTCTCTCAGTTTCCCCAGCCCTGGAATTGCACACATATACCTCCATAATCAGTCATAATCATGTGGGGATGGACGATTGAATGCAGGTTCTCATGCTGGCATAGAAAACAGTTTGTTGCCTGAGCCATCTCCTCAGTCTTAAGATTGATTTCTTTTTCCAGAGATAAAAATCACACATAAATGTTGTTAGTATGCAAATTTGCTTTTGTCTGTAATATATGACACAATTTTGTGTATACCAAAGAACTGATGTTCTCTGTGTGTGAATTCTCCAATAAAACCTTAAACATATATATATATATATATATATATATATATATATATATATATATATATATATATATAGTTTAAATGAAATACCACATTTGGACTGACAATACCACACATGAGAAACTCCCTTTGTTGTTCAGGGGATCCCAAGAGACTCATCCCCTAAAATAAGCTATTGCTCTTGCCCTTAGTTGCCTCCAAGAGGCAACTAAAATAAGGACTTAAAGGTAAGTCCTTATTGCTGAAGATACCATGCATTACAGTAATAAGACTCAGGGGCCTAAGCTGGATCTGACTTTGAGGCCTCCTCCCTGAGAAATAGCTATTGCAGTAACACGAAGTGCTCTGTAAGCTTTCAAAGAAGGCAAACTACCAACAGCTGTAATGACTATGATCTATGATGATGACCTGCATAGAATGGTATCCCCAAGTGTGTGTGCAACAGGGACACTATTTTCTTGGTGATAACCGACAACTCTCTATTTGATTTTAAGTCTGGATCAACAGGCACATATGAGAGGTTATTTAGAGGAGCACTGGCAACATGCCAGTGTCTACAATACTAAAGAAAATGTCTCTGTCCAACCACCATCAACTGCCTATTGATCCTCAGGGAGGAGTCATGCCTTGTGAGCCCCTCCCCTTTCCAGGATGGAATGTTTACAGGCCCATTCTTATGCAGTTATTTTTCCAGATAATCACAGCTCCTAAAATTTCAAGAATTCAATAGCCATGTCATGTCCAGAAAACAGAGTTCCAAAGCATTCCATTGTTTCAATACTCTTCTTTCATGATTAAAAAAAAAAAGTGTGGTGTAGTAAGGAGGAGAGGGCTGCGTTTTTGGTGCCTGGTTAGTTTATACCCGAAATAATTACATGGAAACTGTATTTATTTAAATACTGTCTGGTCCATATGCCCTAGCCTCTTCTTGGCTAACTCTCACATCTTAAACTAACCCATATCTAGTAATCTGTGTATCACCACTAGGATGTGGCTTACCGGCATGAGTCTAACCAGTGTCCATCTTGGGTTGGAGAAACATGGCGTCTGTCACACTTTTCTTTTCTCCAATATTTTGTTATGCCTACTCCGTCCACCTAAGGACTGCCCTATCAAAAGACCAAGGCAGTCTCTTTATTGAACCAATAAGAACAATGAAAATACAAAAGAAACTCCTATACCAATGTCCTATACCAATGTCCTATACCAGTGTCCTATACCAGTGTCCTATACCAGTGTGGAGGGTAGTATAAATGTTCCATTTAAAGCTAATCAGTCAACAGTCACTTATTCTTAAAACTTACTCAAGCCATGGGTCTCTGCAGTATTCAACACCCACCGAGAAAAGCTTGTCTGGGAAAAGCTGATAGTAGCATTAATACATGGGCATAACCATAAATATTTCGATCATTTGTCCGTTTAGCAACACAACACCATTAACTCCCCCCTTGGGTGTATAAAATCTATAGTTATGAGCTTTTGAAGAGGTTTGCAGTACCATATGTGAATTCCCTTCTGTCAATCAGGCCTCACTTATGACCAGAAAGTGGCTGGTTACTCATACAACAGTTATTCACTATGGGACCAGTAAGCATAGGTTGCCTGGCAAACCAGTAAGAGTATCTACGATTGAATAAGACTTGCTACCGACAATCCTCTTCCATCAACATGCATAGAACCTTCTAGCCCTATGAAAGGCAGCCAGCAATAGCTATATTTCCAGCATAGTTTTAACTTGACTTCCCACTGTCCTATGACCAAATAATGTGGGGTCCTCAGCAATAGGTTTTTACTATTTAGTTCTGGTGGGCATACAAAAGCAGTGGCATTAGTTTGTATTCTTTCCTGGGCTTCATGACCTTCCTTGGCCAACAAATCACATTTGGCTCTGGAAGTTTCATTCAGTAATCTTATAACTTGTGGGAGAAAAGTTGTTCCTCTAAAAGGGTGCCTCCAATAATTTTAAGTTATGCTTCAAGTGTATTTTTTATTTATGTGTATGTATGTGTGCCTGGATGAGTTTATATGTACCATATATGTACAGGTGCTCACAGGGCCAGAGATTGTAGGATCTCTTGGAACTGGAGTTACAGGTGGTTTGGAACCACTTGAAGAGAGTGCTGGGTACCAAACCTGTATCTCCTCTAAGATCAGTAGGCCCTGATAAGCTATCATGCCTGCCTCTTAATCATGTCTGGAAAGATTTGGTATATATGTATAGTATATTAATGGTAAGGGTAAGATGTTATGAAGGAAAATATTCTCAAAGAATGATTTTTAAATAAAAACTCTTTAAGTTTTATCATTATCAAAACTTTTGTATACTTATTTTATATACCTATATATCCAGGGATGCACAAAAATTTCTCAGGAGAATAGATGTTGCAAGTGAAAAACAGGTCAGGAAGTCTTAATTTATATCTATTGTCTACTTAAGAAATCACTTTTATATGAGGACCAGAAGTATTTGTCAATTCTACTTCTGTTACATGACAAAGTGTATAAATAACCCATTTCTGGGTTTCCCTTTATGATCAGGGTTTACGACAGTTGCATGATATAGCTACATTTTTACCTATATGCATACATGTCTCAAAAGCACAAAATTGCCAAGTTCTTTTCTATTGTATGTTCATCAGCATCCCAATCCTCAGGATCATGATTGAAAAGGAAGACTGCATAACCCTACTTCCAAGGAGTTGGGAATGATTTATTAGCAAGACTAAACCTTCTGACCTTTTCCGGATACAAACCTTTTACTCAGCGACCTTGCCAGGTCTGTTTTCTGCAGAGTGCCTCCTGTACCTGTCAAGATCAGTAGCATGTTTTTTAATCAGGGAACATAGGTATCAGCCTTCAGAATAGAAATGGGTACCTAATTGTCGCACGAAAGTATTTCCTCTGACACCTTCAAACCAGTGCACACTGACTTCTCCTTGTAATGCACTTCTTAAAACAACACTGAGCATATCCTGTTAGGTGCATAGCCTCTCTGCTGCCTAAACAGTGCATTTAATAATAACGCATGATATATTTTAACACCCAGATTTCAAAGGCATCTTCCTTGTCATCTGTCACACTTGACTCTCCTAAATTGTATAAATTGGTTGTTTCATGCATTATAGCATCTTTTTTACAGTAAGCTGGTGAGGTGGATGGAACAACCTAGTTTGCTTATCTAAGAACTATTGAAGTCAGTCTTTCCTAATTGATCCATAATTTCTTCTATTTTTTTCCAGCTCTCCAGCTTTCATGGCTGTATTTACTTTACATATAGGATGATTTAATAACCATTACTGATTTACGCTATTAATTCATTTAGTATATGTGTGCTTCTGTATGCCATCACCACTGTATGTGAAGACAGAATAGTGAACAAGTTGAAAGTAGCCCTCTTTTGGTGACATTCAAGTAAGCCTGTGTGTCTCTTAGGCTGAAATGGGGAACAAATGTTTCATGGTCTGGAATTCTAAACATGAATCTACAGAAAGAAAGAATGATGAGGCTTACAGCAAAATCAGATTGGGTCCAACTTCTTTGATCCCATTTTTAAGCAGCCTTCCTTGGTGGTCCCTATTTCAGATCTAGCCTCCAGGTTCCTGCCTTGGCTTCCCTCCATGGACTATATAATCTTTTAATCAAATGATCCTCTCCTCTCCCAAGTTACTCCTGATCCTGGTGTTTATTGCATCAATGGAAAGCAAGCTAATATAGACAATATTTTTTAAGGGGCTGAAGCAGGGAATGAGCTGCTACACAGGAACAGATAATTTAAGCACCTCATCTTAACCAATCACAAAACAAAACAAAGTGTAAGAAAATAAAGGTTTGTAACCAGCCACTCTTCCTTGTTTGTTAATCGCGGTGAGTCAGGAGCAGTGCCAGCGTCCCTCTTTGTTGCTCCACATGGATAAACAACGAGCACACTGTGGTCATTCACAGCCGGAACCGGTAACCATTGTGACTAACTCACATAACACAGCCTCACAGCTTGCATGTTGAAACAAACAGGGGTTCTTGTTGTTATGTGAAGGTGATATCTTTGAAAAGACACCAGCTCTCAAATGCATCCAGGGGAAAATATTTTTGTGTGTGTTTCTTTCAAGCGTGATCAATCCAGCAGAGAATCCGCGCCTTGCCGGTTATCACTGGGAGGGACTGATGGGACATTTTTGGCGAAAGCGGCAGGGCCTCTCATCGTCTGCCAATATTCTTGACAGCTGTTAGCCTTGCTGTAGTCGTGGTTTGCTTAAAGAGTGGCATACTTAAATGCAGCTTATTCTGGCAGTCGTATGTGAAGGAAAAACTAAACTAGAAGAGGAAAAGGGAAGTAAACAACTCATTTCACTGATTACTGGCCATAAACAAAGAGATGATAAAATAAGCACCGTGTCAGTGAAAGTAGATGAAAAAAAAAGATGGATTTTCCAAAAAACAATAGTTACTACTGTTTTCTTTGTCATGGTTGTACATGTTCTTTTACTCTGAGCTCAACTTACCCAGTCCCTGGGCTCTCAGGACTACTGTTCCCAGAGCAATGACTCATTATTCAAGTGTGCAAGCAATCAAATTATCTGAGAGTATTTTATAGACATTAGGGAACAAGAAATTTCAGAGCACAAAACATAGTGAAGCATAATTGATAATTAAAAACTGTATGTGTTCATAGTACACAGTGTTTTGACTTACAGGCACATTTTGAAATCTCTATCACAGTGGAGGCAATTAACATATCTACTTCTTCCAAGAGCTATCTCTGATGTGACAGTGCTTACTGTCTAGGCTCTTCACAGTTTCCCATAGAGCATACCATCACCAGCACCAGTCTCTGTGCTGTATTATAGACTGTGCAACCTACTCACCTTGTGCAGTGGTCCTCTCACAGCATCTCTCTATTGTCACCACCATTCTCCCAGGCCAGGCAACTCTGTTTCTATGAGTTTGATTGCATTTTCCTTAGGATCCAAAAAAGCAAGTGAGAGCTTGTGGTTTTACTTTTGTGTTTGGCTTATTTCGCTCAGTGTCAGGTTTTCCAGGCTCACTGTGTTGTTGCTTATAGAGGGATTTCTTTCTTTCTAAAAAGTGACTGATGCAGGGTTTTGTAATATTTTGCTTATGCTCCACTCTGGCTATTGAAATATTGTGAGGATGTGAAAGCAGATGTCTTTCCAGCACATAGATTTCACTGCCTTCTAATACGTCTCCCAAAGTGAGGTCACTGGATTAAATGAACTCTTCCATTAACTTTTGAGCTATTTCCTTCCTTTTCCCCATAAGGGCGGTCCTAGTTTATAGTCCCAACAAAAGTAAAGAATTCTCTTTGCTCTATACCCTTGAAAACACAACTCTTATCTTCTTTGATACTAGCTTTTCTAATAGACACAACGATTCTTCATGATATTAATTTGCATTTTTCTGATGACTGATATATCGAAATTTTTTCTTGTATGTGCTAGCTATTTCAATGTTTTCTTTTGAGAAATGGCTATTGAAGAACTTTAACTATATATATTTTTAAAGCGCTGGCTTTTTTCCTGCTATAGAGTTGTTGAGTGACCCATGTACCCACGTACAAAGGTGCGAAGGTTTAGTTTTTTGTAACCTTATCTGCCTGTCTTTGCTTTTGTTCTCTGTACTTAAACTACCTTTGTATTATGAGTGAACGCAATCCTTTTCTAAAAATGAGTAGAGGAGCAATGACTGCTTGTTGGGAAAAGAGAAATGATGAATGGAAGGGTCAAAGACAAACTTCTTTGACACCGTGCAATATTTTGAAGGGAATGGTCCTACTGTTTTATTTGTGGAATTTTCTCTTTCCAATATTGAACACTAAAATTTCATCTAGTGGGCTTTTTCTGGGAATAGACCATACATTGGGAAGATATAGGTTGAAAGGAGAAAGCAGTTCTTGGTAGAGAAGTAGATGGGTCTCACACATTATAGAAAATGTCCTGCTAGGCTTTGCCATAGCAGAATCTGGCCAAATGTTTATACATACATATTAACAGCTATCGTGTATCTAAGATATTAAGATATATTTCAAACTGCTTTTTCAAACTAAAAGTTCCACGGTGTTGCCATTTCTCTGAGCTAGGCGCTAACACCTCAGTTCTGGTCTCAGTGACTTGTACTGACAAAATGTCAGCACCATCCAGTTCTTCATTTGTTATTCCCCCAGTATAATGAGTACTGGCTGCTCAACAGGCTCTATGCAGGGTTCTGTGGAAAACAAAGAAGGTTTAAATGATGTGTGGGAAATGAAAATCCTCTAAATGCCCCTCCACGTTTTATAGAAGGCCTAGATTGGAATGAGGTTGATGTGGGTCAAACAAAGTTCTTGACATAAAAGCAACGCAATCATAAACAAGCCGTAAGCTCCCTTGCCGCCAGTGGCAGCGGTGCTGAGATAACCCTTAAGTAAATTAGAATGGCTGAGGACATGGCGAATTAAAGTTCTTTTCCCATAGTTCCTCCAGCAGTCAGGAAACAAGAGCAGCTTGGATCAAGATCTCATGAAGAAACATAGAGGTTACCACAGTCCCTGGAGGTGAAAACTCATTCTGGAGCATGACACATTCAGGGCTCAGAGACAAGTGACGGCTCTCTTGTCATTCTGACAGAAAATATACTAACTTCTTTAAGTCAAAAATCACGGTGATGTCAGCAGAGCAATTACAAGACTTAAATGCTGGGACTTACATAAGGCAAGCTTATTTAAATAATGTTTCAGAAAGAACATATGCGGCTATTAAAGAGTCATGATAGAACAACTGTAATCCCAGAAGGAGAAGGAAATATTGATGTTTGCCTCAGCTGCAAGTCTACCACTTATGTGGAATCACTAATGCCTGTGTACCCAGCCATTCCAGACAAGGGTACTGAACCTTTGACCTCTTTCCAGCCCAAACTTATTAGTTATTTCAAGACTGAAGTAATTCTAATTGGCCACAAATTCTGTGACAATGCTTATATTGATCCCATTAGCTATTAGATACATTACATGCCCTTATGTGCAAAAGATTGCATTTGGTGCAATACGATACACATACGCGCACGCGCGCGCGCACACACACACACACACTCACGCACACACACACACATATGGATGAAGGCAAAATTATGTCTCAATGCGCTTAGGTTTATAAAGGAAGAATGCCAGCTGCATTGCATTCCCAAAACAAGAGAGAAGTGGGTTTGGTTTAAGTTGGTGCATATGCTCACTTAAGCAAAAAACCATTTAAACTGATATTTGAGAAATGGGTAGAAAGCCAGCAGTGAACACTTGGGAGAGGACTCTCCATGGAAAAACATTTTAAAAAGTGATAGACAGAGTCTAGTTGGAGAAAAAAAGATTTGTTAGTGTAATAATGGTGAACAGTTTAAAATAGCCGGAGGTCAACTTACTGCCCTGCTTCCTAGAAAGTCATATGTCTGTCAGTGTCTACCTTGTACCCCTCGTGCCCTGCTTGTTAAAGGATGTAGTTTTCTCATTGACATTAGTCAGTGATGGAAAGGAATGCTTTACTCCAGCCATGCAACAGTCATATTTACGATGCGGTTTCTGTTGGCAATGCCTTCAGTCGTGGAATGAATTGGCACCGTCGTCGGTGTGTGACAGGAGTGAGAGGCTATCAGCCAGTAAACAGACCATTCTGAATTTCTCCAGATGTGAAGAAACAGGTCCAGACAGCCAAGTCTTCCCTCCCAGTTCCTTTGAGTTCCAGTGTATACAGCAGCCCTAACTTAGCCTTGGTCCCAAGGAGATGCCAATGCCCCCGTGATGCCGCAGAGAGGGCATTGGTCTGTATTTCTGGGGTCAGCCAGCCCAAAGCTAGCTCAGTGTTTGCAGAGAGAGCAAGGGAGCTTTCCCCAAGATGATGCTCCAGGAGTGCTGACTGAGCCACTGGGAAAGAAGTAAATGTTTTTGAAATCAGCACGGTTTCGACTTTCCTATTCTGCTCATCTGTTCCATTGAGTCTGATAACTCAGCTCACCAAATTCTTGCTGGCTTAAATTCTTGTCATACCCTGTTCAGTGTTGAAGAAAGACTGACTCAGGATCATACAAGTTCAAATGTAAATATAGACATAAATTAGGTAATGTCCAGGTGAACTTCTTAATCACCTCTTTATTGCTTAAAGGCATTTAATTATGAAAATCAGAATCATCTAGAAAATGTCAAAATATTCCCAATTGAAAGACTATACCAGGTCATTCACATCAGAACCTTGGCGGGGGGCAGGGGCAGGTGGAGGAATGCAGACATCAACTTCCTCAAAACTCTGCAGGTAATTTCGCTGTACATCTGGAGTGGATGGTGATACAGACCTTGAAAATTAAGACTGAAACCTAGCTTGGTATCAGATAAAGTATGTGTATGTCTAATATGTAAGCATCACATTAGTATCTCATTAGTTCTGGGCCAACACATTTACATTTCTAAAAGAGTTTTAAAGGACTGACCTCCATAAATTTGTAGCCGGATAATTATTTTCGTGATGTATCTCTGTTAGGAATGTGAAGCATGTTGTACATACACTGTCTGGAGAATGTGGTATTATTTGCAAATATGCCACGGAATGCAGCAGATTTATGAAACACTATGCCTTGATTTTATAAGTAGAAAACAGTTTCAAAATTAGCCTCCTTTTACACAGAAAGCCCAGACATAGGAGAGAGGAAGGCTAGAATTTCTCATTCATTCCCACACATCAACAGTCCCTCATTTCCAAAATCCATGGCACACTAGAATGTTTCTTCTCTTAACAAGTCATTCAGATGTCAAGATCTATGCATTCTTTCAGTTTCCTCTCATGCCTTCATTATTCATGTTGTTGGCCAGGATCCTGAATTAGATTTTTTGCACTTATTTGCCTTGGTAATTGACATATACTTTCTATAAAAATGCTCTTTGGATAAGCTTCTGGCCAGGGCTAAGGGCTTAAGTTTGCTCAACCTGAGTGGTTTTCCACTGACCTCAGAAACAATTGCAAGAAAGTAAACAGCCAAGGCATTCAGTTGTTCCATCATTGGACCCAATGTTGTTTCCTGAAACCCTTCTCCTTTGTGTAGACCACTGTGAAACTGATGGAGATGCTTGGCAGTCCCCACAAAAGGATAACTCTGTGCTATCAGGACTCTGGTTTCTGCTGGTTCTGTAGGTGTTTAAATCCTACCTAGTATGAATGACTCAAATTTTATGTTCTTCACAAAGCCTTGACTATCAAAGGTCTTGAAAGCAGTGTTTTTCTATTACGATCCCTTGATCTTTATGGGGATTCCTTTTATTCTTCTTAATTTAAACTTTTTTTTGAATTTCACTTATGAGCACTATATTTGTATAACTTCTACCACTCCTTCTTCCCCATCAGCTTCTCCCATATCTTCCCAGTCCCTCTCAATTCCATGACCTCTTCTACTTTATTATTAATAATGATTATTATTATGTATGTGTTTAGGGCTGACTATTAGGGATTGAATAACCAATCAGGGGGCTCATCCTTGAAAAAAATATAACTGCTTCTCTTCCTCTCAGCAAACACTGATTGTCTGTAGCTCTTCATGTAGAGGTGGGATCTCAAGAACTTTCCCCATCTAGGTTGGCAGGTTCATGAACACTGTCATCATGTAGATCTTGTTTAGGAAACTATATTGTTCAGATTTCATGGGAGTAACTTGCCTGTTAGGTCAAGAAAACATTTTCTAGCAACAAGCAACCTATTCCTTGGGCTGTTATAGTCTTCATCCCCTTTTCCATCATGTTCCCTGAGCCCTAGGTGCAGAGGTTAGGTTTTAGATCTAACATCTAGTGTTGTAAGCCCCATCGCCAGTTGTTCCCTGCATTTTGAATTGTTGTGGATTCCTGCAATGGTCTCCAATCTTCTGCAAAATTAAACTTCCTTGGAGTGGGGTGAGAGCTACAGTTACCTGTGAATTTAACATTAAACATTTAGAATACAGTTACAAATTATATTGACCAATGAAAATGACAGCAATAGGTTCTCCTCTAGGGTCTTGGGTCCCTTCTAGTGAACGGGTCTTAATCCTAATTCAGCAGCTGTTGTTTTCCCACCAGACCAAAGATCTGCTATTGCACCATTGTGAATACCTTGCTGAGTTAGTCATTGTTGTGGTTCATGGGTTTTAGATCTTGGCTGGACCAGTGATTATTGCTTTTCTCCCTTGCACCACTTGCCCAGTACCTGTCAATACCATAAAAGCCAGTCCTCAGGGAGGAGGCTTTCAGGTCAGTTCCGTGTCAGTGTCTTCAAGTCCTGTGCCCAAAATTTATGATGTCTTCAGCAATAGGGTCTTACCTTAAGTTGGTAAGGCAACTAAGGAGCATGGTAAAAGTTTTGGGAGTCTCTTGGACTCCTCTGACCAATAACCGAAGGGAAGTTTCCTATATCTTGCACTTGGGTTTTAGATAGTCTATGACAATTGGAGGGGCATTAAATAAAGGTGTAACTTCATTTGAATTACATTGATATATGCATATAGAATTTATTTTAGGTAAAGTTATAAAGTACTATTTATGACTTTTTCAAACATATACAGCATTTTCATGATCACTTTTTAAACATTCCTCAAAAGTCCATTATCCTTCCCTAGTCTCTGTTCACTCAATGCAAAATGACAGAAATAATAAGCATTTAAAGCTTGTGCCTGTGATGATAAAGACCACAGATGAAAGCATTTTGATATGCAGTAGATGATGTTACAGTTTTCCTCTTTCATTAGCCTGGGTCTCTATCTCCTTCTTTAGAGGTTTTACATTAAAAGACCCAAGAACCACGACCTGTTCTAGAAGCTACAATTATGCAATTATGGTTTAGGAGACAAGTTGTAGATCATAAAAGCAGTTATTATATGGAGGGTATTTTTTTTACTATGATACAATTATTACATTTGTCTGGAGTCCATTATTGTTGTTATTGCTATTGTTTAAAAGTACTCTGTATTTAGCCAACAATTCTTTAAGGACATCATTATCTTTATCTGACATCACATCAGTTAAGGTAAGCTGTCATAAGTTACACAGCTTCTGTTAGTCAAGGACTAAATTAAGCCCTAACCAGTTTGAAAGCACACATTATTTCAATTTATATCTAACCAGGATTGGTTAGATTGCTTCTAATTTTTATCTCTTTAAATGGCACTCATTGCAGATAACAAGTCAATGGAGGTGGCTTCTCCCTCCCTCTCCCTTTCACCTCTTCTCTTTCTCCTCCTTGTCTTCCTCCTCCTACACCTTCTCCTCTTTCCTGTAATATTTATTCTAGATCTTTAAAAAGGTGAGTGATGAATTAGGCAATACATTGACAAAAAGGAATTCTCAACAAGGAGGCAGGATTGGTGTTGTGAACTGAGGGACTGAAGGCAATGTGGAAGCCGATAGTCCTCCTTCAATACTATTCTTAGACTTAGTGACCATCCCACAACATAGCATGCTGTGGCTGCTACGAGGAGACTTTGGAGACAATCTTCATTGAGGTTAGTGTGGATTGCTTTTTCCGTGATTTTACTCAGCTTATTTTCTATGCACTCTTATTTCCATGTTGATGATGCTTCCTCTTTTATAGCACATAGCTAAGCTCTGCCTTAGCATACTCTCAGGATACCCTGAGACTGCTGTGATCCTAACTGGAGCTCAGAGAGCCGAGGCCCTACCACTGCGTTGCTCATCCTTCCTCATCTCCCATAGTGGCAAAACAAGTCTCTTTGATGAGTTTTACTTTGGGACCTATTAATTCTAGTCTCTTTTATGTGAACTGAAGACACAAGAGCCATTTTTCATAGAAAAAACATATGTGATGTCTGAAAAAGAGACTGTGAGCTCTAAGGGAGAAGTGACAGGACACACACACACACACACACACACACACACACACACACACACATTCCTTTGTCTGTGTTTGGAACTGCCTCTCCAGTCTTCTATGGAGTAAAATGATCATATAACCTTTAAAAAATTCTTATAGTATATATAAGATATGATGAGCTGAGTTCTGTTTCTTAGAGTCAAACAGTTGCTTAACCATCAGAGTTAACTAATTTTTAAGTCATTCTTGAAATTCAGTCTTACCGTGCTTTCTCTCCAGCTGAGTACCCATTACCTCACTGTTTATTGATATTTACAGCCTACCTCTGGGCACTTTTTATATTCCTTGTCTCTTTTACAAAACTGATTATTTATAGGGTTTCATAATCATCTATACTTTTTGTTCTTTGAAATTATAATATAATTACATAATATCACCCTTTCATTTACTCCCTACAATGCCTTCTACATACCCCTTAGCTCTCTCTCAAATTCCTGGCCTCTTTTTCTTTAAGGTTGTTACACACACACACACACACACACACACACACACACACACACACTCCTAAGAATATAACTGTAACCTGCCCAGTCTGTATAATATTACTTGTATTTAATTACCTCTGGTCTTTCAGTCCTGTGTAGATACCACTGGCATCTCTTCTAAGGTTAATGGATACAATTTCTTCCCCTTCTCTATTCCTCACATCTTCTTTTCTCCTCCCTTTCTGTCAACGTAAGTGATTTCAGGAAGTAAATCCAGGTGGTAGTTCACAGACTAGGCGATGATGAAACATTGTTAGTCTAACTCACTAGATAAGCTCAACCCCCATCCCTTTATCTCAATTGGGAATTACTCTGACTTTGGAGTAAAATAAGGACACTATATTCTAGTTCCTTCTTTCAGTCCTATGATTTGATGCTTCTGTCCATTTTGTGTAAAATTTGTGGGGAATGCACAATTTCCAAACTTAATTGCCAATGGGATAGCTTTTAAAGAATTATTTATTGGCAGAACATGATAATTTGGGATTTAATACACACTTTGATTAAAGAAGAAATTTTCACAATAAATTAATTGTTGTAAGAAATAATAATACATTGATTCTCATGTTCACTTAATTACAAAACCAAAATAATAATGCAAACTGAAATAAATGAAGTCTCATGGAAATATGAGAAAAGTGGTTGACATAATAAGATAATGTATTCAACATAAATCAATAATTTTTAGAGGTAAGATGTATGAATATGATAAATTTGGAAATACTACAGAAGCAATTGATCGTTAAATTCTGTTTAACACATTTATAATACACCTGATCACATGAATAACTTTCCCGACTTCTCTCAATCTTCCAACTGGAGGTTTGTATAATAATAGAGACTGTGAAAGTATGTTTAAATGTAGTGAATATATTTTATAAGAGGTAATGTTAATGGAGTTTTATTCCTGAAGTACCTCAGTATAGTGTTATTTTAAAAAGGATGACCTGTGTGGTCCTAGATGCTATGCCTACAAATAGCCTATATTCCCCTTCCTCCTCCATTGATGGCACACTTATACACAGCTGTTGTAACAGCTCACTTACCCAAGAATGTCTCTATTCTATAACATTGGCTCTCATGGTAAAATTTTGCAGATGACAATGGAATTCATCCTTTTTATAGATTTAAACTCAATGTCCACATTATATTCCTTGAGAATAACCTTTTATTTAAGGGATTTTTCAGTGAAATCAGTATGCATGATTAGTGTACATCTTATTAAGAACTTATATACATTAACAAAGTTATAAATTACATTTAATTATTAGTTTCTTTTTCTTTAGTAAATTATGAGGAAACCTGTATATGGCTATAAGCATTGTTGGTACCAACTCTTCATATAATAAACTGAATATGAATTAATTTAAATGAATCAGCCTGTTAAGCAGCCCTTTTGTCTTAGTGCCAAACTGTTTCTTTTACTCAGAGACCCAGATGTCGTGAAGTAACTTCAGTGGGGGTGTAACAGTGGATTTCATTTTTTTTCCTTGACTTTCAAGTTTCTAATTTCTTCAGGAATAAATCCATTGATCCTACAATTATTAACAATCATTTTCCCCTTTGTGATCTTACTGCAAAGCTCCAGGAAAGCTGTGCTTTGTCGGATCCATTGCTAATTTCCAAAGAGTGGGATTACTGAGTGTGAATACAGCCTTGTTCTCAGGAGAGAAAGAAACAAAACAAAACCCTCCATGGCACATTTTCATGATCTTGAACACAATTTCATTTGAGCTATTAAAACTAATAGTAAGAGTGCTTTGAGAAAGCCAGAGGAAAACATTTCATAAGCATGCTTAAAATACGTATGTATATTATATGTTAGGACTGGAGAGATGGCTGGTTCAAAGGTTAAAGTATCTACTGCTCTTGCAGAGGACCTGAGTTCTCAGCACCCACGTGACATCGTATCACTCTGTAACTCCAATTCCAGGGAAACTTATGTTCTCGTCAGGCCACCAGGAACACTAGCCATGGAAGTGGTACACAGACCCATGTGCAAGCAAAACATAAATAAACATAACATATGATAAATATTCCAAATGTACATAATTTATATTTTTGTTGATGGAGTTACACCATATGGAATAGTAATGCTCCCTTCAAAGCCATATGTTATCCAACAAAACCCCCAGCATCAGGCATGGGAAATGTCTGTTTGATTCGTTGGTCAGAGCTGCCCAAGAGATTTCTAAAACAATATAGGCTAGTGCCATATACTTGAATTTACTATTTGTTTGTAATGAGGGAAGGAATTGCTCCAATTAGTTCAGAATCAAGCATAAATGAGTGAATTAATGAGGCTAACCTGAAAGAGAATTTTGAAACTCGGAGTTAATTTAGACTAACAAACTTCCCCTATCATGATCTTTAAGAAACATGATTTAGGACAATAAATAAATAAGTTTTTTTTATTTAATGTTCTAATTGCATATACTCAACTAGGGCTTTTAACGTTTTAAAGTTTTATATAGTCTAAATTCAATAGATGCTTAATGAGGAAATACTTCAATGACTCAGAAGTTATTACTGTCAGTTAGTTACTGGACAGAACACATGGCTTTTGTTTTTTGTTTCCCCTTCTGAGATTTCACAAAAATGAAGAAAAAATACTGTACAATGCATAGCAGTAATGGTAATGAGAGAGAGGCTATCACTGGTAATTTAATCAACTTCAGGAAGATGTAACGTGAACAAGTACTGTAGACTGTTGAAACAGAGCACAGGCTCAGTAGGGAGGATGAGGGATTGGGCTGTTATGTGTAAGAAAGAGTCCCAGTGGCCTGGCAGCGACTACAAGGGCTGCTATTTCACTATGACAACACTGATGGGCCCTGAATTTAGAAACACAAGGATAATCAGAATTTGGGTGAAGACTATATTGACTATATTGGGATTTTGCTAGCCAACAAAATTAACTCATCAAAGCTTCAAGCAATCATTTGTTTAGCCCCCTTCGCTATGCAGTCGGCAGCTTGGGCTGGGTTCCCTGGGCTTGCCATGCATCCTTACCCAATTGCTTATCCCTTAGCTCCGCACCTACAAGTTTGTCCTTTATCACGTAGGGAGACAGAGACAAGTGGACCACATCAATTTCATTACTATTCAGATTGTTCTGGGCTTGCTCATATTGATTGAGCAATAAGATGTCTTAAGGCCTATGCTTAGAATTATCATGCTTTTTCTACTTCATTCATTCTATGACTAAGGTTGGTAATAAGAAAAATCTACCTTCAAGGGGTACAGAAATGGGCCCCAGCAGTGAATGAGCACATTGCAAAATGTGTGGCTGTGGGAGTTGCACAAATCCTAACTGTATTTTAAAACAATCTAACAGTATACTTAGGTTTATTTTATATTTCTCCAATCAGATGTTTCCTCAGCCTTGTGTCATAATGTCTGACTTGATAGCAGGTATTTGTTATCAGTCTCCAACAATGGCAAAAGTAGGCAAGGTTTAATCCATAAAGGTACCATAGCTTTTGAACCACCTGTTAGGCCCCTGGAGGAAGTTGCAGTATAGTAAGGGTGTCATGAGACTTTTCTCCATGAATCTCAAAAAGTTAGCAAGACATGTCCACTTGCACTGATCTGTAATTTATCATTTCCATAGATTATTTGAAAATATAAATAATCTAGTAAAAATAGGTATTTGTGGAAACCTTCAATCCACATTGCAAAAATCGTGACAACCAAATGGAGAAATGGCCATGAAGAAATGTCTATACTTAGAAATTTTCTTAGCAGAATCGGCAGCACCCTTAGAAAGACACAAGTAACCTTTAAATCTTAAAATGGAGCATAAATTAAAAGATGCCATTCCTAATTGCATAGTATAACTGGGCTCTTTAAAGTTTCATGAGGTCTCAGCCATGTGATTGCCTGAACATGAAGTGAGAGCGAATGGCACCAGTAGATATGCCGAGGAGGACAGGGGAGAGCAACAAGCTCTAAGGCCTTCGCTCTGCACTGAGAGCTGCAGGCACCTGAGGAATGCTGAGGGTGGGGGAAATATGTTACCCAGGGAAGAGCACACCAGTTGGTTATTCAGTATCAAACAGCCATTGCTAAAAACACGCATACAAGTAACATTATATGAACTGTGCAGACATTCTATTTAGGAATATATATGTATATACATGTACGTATAGGCGTGTGACAACAGTTTAATGACAAAAGAGGCCATGCATTTGAAAGAGAGTAAGGAGCAGACATGGGAATGCTTGGAGGGAGGAAAGGGAAGGGAGAAGTGATGTGATTATATTATAATCTCAAAAATAAAATAAAAAATGAGGAGAAACAAAAAATTAAAATTCATAACATTCAAGTGAAAAGTAATTGTGTGGAGATCTCAAAGCAGTAGAAGAAAGAGAAAGAAAAAGGAACTACATGAGAATAGAGCATGCGTATTTAGGGGTATCTCTTAGAAGAGCATTAACAATAGATTAGAATTGAGGATTTTTGGAAAAACCTGAGGATCTAAATTGGTGCTAAAATAAATCCCTTTGTTAGTTTTGGCATAAATATGAGGGAAAAGTCATCTTCACATATAACATCCTGCAGAAAACAGTAGTCACATGGGCACTGAGTGAAACCCCTGCTTGTAGGTTCCAATGTTTAGAATGAATCCATAGAAAAAGGCACAGAATTCTTAACTCTGGCTCAGAGTTTGACTATCTTCAAATGTAACAATGTTTAAGGCATCACTGGGACTTTTGGACACAGAAAGATTCTTTTCTTCTCCAGAATCTAAATGCCAAAGCACTGTGTCCTATTCTTTTAAGGTCAGGAGGACCAGGACATGCAGGCAGCTCTCAAACAAGGTCTACTTAAAAAACCTTCTTAGCATAATCAATTTTTATATAATCCTGAGAATACAGGTCTATAAAATAGGCATGCAAAGCGACCATTTACCAATAGTAAATCAGAAGTATTTACTTTAAAATAATTCTTTGGGAAGAGATAATTTTATCAGTTGTTAAAGACACACAAATTTGCATACTAATGAGATAGATGTTCTTTTTATGTAAAGAAATCTTGGCTGAATATTTGCTATTATAGGCATAGAGTCACTCTGAGGTTTTTCAAAGTTGACTGATACTTTGATTTTACAATTATCAATGCTGAGAACAATACTTTACCAAAAATATGTAGCATAAAATGGCAGAGGTATGTCGAGAGCTATTTCAAAAATTATTGGAGATTATGTCTACCTGCAAGTAAAAATCCATTCAATTTATAACAATGAAGCTTGGGGTAGCAATTCAAACAGCAATTTTAAAAATCAAACATGCAGCACAATATAACTGAAGACATTCATACTTAAGGATGACGGTAAAAAAATATTAAAAGCCTTGCTTTCCTGTGATTAAACCAGTATATATTCTGAAAAGAGGAGCTTCAGTGTTTTGGGAAGTGTTGATTGGCATTCTATGACATTGAGGCATGCACAATGCAAAATGCACAAGGGCGTTCAACAGTAAGGCTGCGGTGAGGTTGTGTGCTATAACGTGACTGAGAGTTGCCAATAGTACTTCTTATCACTATGTGTCTGGTTCCCAGTCAATTTTTAGTGGCGGCTTGTTCAGCAGTATACCTTGCCAGGTATTTTGCCTGGCGCTCAGCTTAAGAAGCTGGTGTTGAGGACTGGTGAGATGAGCCTGCAGGTGACAACATAGAGTGCTCTGGCAGAGGGCTTGAGTTCAGTTCCCAGCATCCATGTCAGACAGCCAATGCCCTTTAGTGAAGCCCATGGATATGCACACTCATGCACACATACCCCCTACATACTTACTCTTTTTAATTTAAAAAGAAGTTTATATCTAAAGGCTCAGTTGGTGGCCAACAGCAGAAAAAGGCGTTGGTTTAGGATGCTTTAACATCCTTTTACCTGTGTAAAATGGACCCAGGAAGGCAAGTGAAAGGGTGGTTAGGGGCTAGTCTGATAAGGCTGTCTCCTTTATACACAAAACTGTCAAGGAAGTGCCTGCTCTCCCCTATGTGAAATCTGACATGCAGAACCATGCTTTCTTTGAATTTTTCTGGGATGTTCCAGTAACTGTTCTCATCAGAGCACTGTTTGGCTCTAAACTTGCCAATATTTGGTAATGTATGGAATAGAGGGACATCTCTGTGTATAAACCATATGTGTAGTATAACTAGTGCTGTCAAAGCACAGTGCTATAATCTGGGTAGCTGATGAGCAGAGAGCTTCACTTCTCATAGAAACTAATCGAGGCATCAGCAGACTTAACATCTGATGTGCCCTTGTTTTCTGGTTCACAGATAGCGCCTGTCTGTTCTGTCCTCCTGTTGATATGGAAAAGGCGAGGCTGCTCCCTAGGGCCTCTTTTCTAGGGGCACGAGTCTCATGCATCACCTCCATAATCCAATCACCTCCCCAGTGCTCTGATGTCATCACCTTGGAACTTTTCTTCTTATGGATTTAAGAGGCACACAAACATTCAGACAACAGCAAGGATGGAAAATGAAATCTGTAGTCTAGCTTGCCCTGGAGACCTTTATTCCTGCCAACCTGCTGATTACTTGCATAATACAAATGAAAGTATTGGAACTAAAGCTCTTAAGCGTCTATGATCATTTTCACAGAACAATACTGATTAACGACCTCAGATAATTCAAAAATAACAGCAGCCACCGGTATTTCCATTCATCCTGCTTGAAGATCTCGATTTCAAGTAGGCAGTGCTTTTATTATTTTGTGTTCTAGAGTGTTGGTGAGGTCAAGACTCCCTTCATGCTTGTGTAGTTTGCATTCACTTGGGACACATGCGTAAATGCACAAGTGAATTATGAAGCTGATCTTGCATGAAAGGCAGCTCAAAGCTAGGTAGTAAGTCAGATAGCAGTGGGATACTGAAATTCAGTTTTCCACATTTCAGAAGCTTGTGAAAGTCTGTCAGTCATCCTTGCCCTTCCATACCCAACCTTCCCCTTTATGTCTACACTTCATCAGGAACACTTCTTGGCTCCTACCAAGCATTTTTTTTTCTCTTTTACCCACCCAAAGACTTAACTGAGTTTTAATTATGTCTCTCTGATCTCCCCAGCTGTTTCTATAAATATTCTCCCAATATCTTCACCATGCTGTCTTCTGAGCACTTGATATTGTCATATATAAACACATTTTAATGAATTTTAGTGCTGTTCTAGGCAAATAGCAATGCTTTAAAATCTGGAGTTTTCTTTTTCAGTTTAAGGGAGCTACTTTGTTTCATTTTTATCTAAATCATTGTAACAACATTTATGGCAACATAAAAAAGTTTGCATTTCATTGAGGTGCCAATCAAAGATGTAAAATTAAACTCTTTTTGTCAAATGCATGGTTTGTCTATAACTAACATAAAAATATATACTGTTGCTAGCAAACAAAAATAAAAACACTATATTTGGACTCCTTCAAATGTAAGGAAATGCTTAGCATTAAATTAATTGAATTTGAATATTCTGTGTGTATCACTAAAATTTGGTTCATTAGTGAATTGGTGAGGGATGAAAGATGATCATGGGCTGTGAGATAATCCTGCCCATCTGGGTGACTTCAATGTAGCCAGTTGCAGAGTATCAGTTAGGGTAATTAAAATAAAATGCTGAGCCAGTTAAAGCCCCAAATCCCAGTAGCTAAACTTTTTGAAGTTTGTCTCCTTAATGCAAAGTCGGTTGATGTTTCTGGTTGGTTTTTCACTTTCTACTAGGTCAATCAGACACATGGACTTCTTCGTTTTTTTTTTTCTTTTCTTCATCTTCTCTTAATTTCAGGTTTATCTCCAATCAGTAGGTGAACTAGGGGACGGAAGATGTTTGCATGAGCAGGCCTGAGAGAGGCATGGATTGCTTCCATTTCTCTTGCATGTAGCATAAGATGCATACACAATTTGGTTTAGCAGTGAACTCGGGGACAGGAAACAAAATTTTCTGAATTTCTGCCACTCTGTACTTCAGGCTGGCTGACATTGTGTCATATCTAAATCGATTTGCCTTAAAATAATCCTTAAAACATGTATGTTATAGACTCACAGGAATTATACTGTGTGCCTATTTTTTTTGGACAGCATTAGTGGATATCAATATATCCCAAGGTCATCTTCATTGAGTCAGAGTTATGGTCTTGTGCAAGTTGTTCTTACTATAATAAGTACTGTTCCTAATTCCCTCCAATTGACAAGTGAAGTCTTTCCCCAGATTTTCTGTTGATGCAGTCCCGCCTCTGTCTTCACAGAGCCTCCTGTTTGAGGTATACAATGATCTCTGCTAGTCTTCCTTTATCTTAGGCATTAGCAACTGCAGTTACTCAGTTTTCTTCTTTGTTTATTTTTTATTTCTTCAATATATGCCACAGTGCTTTAGATCCTAAATATCCACAACTGAAACCCTATTCTCTCCTTATCCTCCTCACCGTGACACAATTTATTTCCTATGGACCTTGTCACTGTCCCTCAGACCTTTTTTTTACCTTTTTACCTTTCACTTACACAGTGCGCCAATACTTCTCTGAATGCTAGACTGGCTGTATTGACTAGTCTTATATCAACTTCACACTTGCTAAAACAATGGTTCTCAACCTGTGGGTCAGCCTGAATGTCAGAGATATTCATTATGATTCATAACAGTAGCAAAACAACAGTAATAAAATAGCAGCAAAGATAATTTTATGGTTGTGGGTCACCACAACATGAGAAACTCTATTACAGGGTCACAGCATTAGGAAGTTTGGGAACCTCTGATCAGAGAGGAAGAAGCCTTCAATATATCTGACTCTAGGCAAGCCTGTAGGACATTTTAATTAGAGATTGACATTGTCAGGGACAAAAGTAAAACCTGGGCTAGTGGTCCTGGGTTCTATAAGCAAGCCATGAGGAGCAAGCCAATAAGCAGCACCCCTCCATGACCTCTGCATCTGCTCCTGCCTCCAGGTTTCTGCCCTATGTGAGTTTTTGTCCTGACTTCCTTTGATGACGAATGGAGATATGGAAATAGAAGCCAAATAAACCCTCTCCTCCCCAGCTTGCTTTGGTCATAAAACATCATAGCAAGAGTAACCATAACTAAAACAGAAATCAGTACCAGGATAGAAGCGAATTGTTGTTACAGACCTAACCATGTATTCTTTGCGGGGGGGGGCACAGAGGGAGGATTAAGAAAGGACTTTGGAGCTCTGGGTTATGAAAGCTGTTGTGTGTTCAAAGCTTGGCGAGCAGTTCTATGGAAGCTTGGAAGAGAGAGTGTTGAGAGAAATACAGATGATGGAGGCATGGCTTGTGAAGTTCCAGATGGAAGTCTAAGAGTCACTTAAAGACTCTTATCTGGGCTGTTTTGTATTTTGAGTTAAGAATCTGAGGGGGGAAAAAAAGAATCTGTGATTCTAGTTAGATGGGTGTGAAGAATCAGCTGAGATTGACAAGAGACTAACATCAGTGAAGCGCAAACCTCGTTTGCTGGGATAATCCATGCCGGTCATTGGAACTGGCAAATTAGCAGTGACTAAGAGACCAGTATAATCGAGGTGAAGCCTTCCGGAAGTCTTTCCTCAGGGTCAGCCCACAGAAGCTGTGTTTCTGAAGTGGTTCAGGTTGTACTTTGTTCTGGCAGCCAAATTTGGTAGTTTAAGAATCACCACCCAGGTGCTACTGGCTTTGAAGGCATGAAGGGGTCATGGAGAGTATCTTGACACTGTGAGAGGCTAGGAAAGGCCACTAGTGAAGGAGCAGCTTCAGTAGCAGTTGAAGGCCCAGCACCAAAGTTATCATGCAGAGTAGCTGAGTCTTGGCACCATGAAAGAGAGCCTAGGAGAGGCTGCTGGTGAAAGTGCAGCCCAGTTGCAGCAGAGACTCCATCACTTAGGAAATGCCAGCACCATGGGATGAGCACCAGGAACAGCAGCAGCGGCAGCAGAGTGGAGCCTGCCCGAGCTTAGAAGGCAAAAGCCGTGTGTGCTGCAGGGGGCAGAGCAGAGAAGTGAGCCCAAGCCCCTTGAAGGATCCCAGAAGATTATGAGTGGATCCCAGACATTAAATATGGTGACATCATGTTGTGTATACTTCTGGGAGTTTGGTTTTACTTTGTTCATATTATGACTGTGCCCTGGTTCTTACCTCTTGAAGTAAGAAAATATTTATTTATTTTTGACTTTACAGAAGTTCACAGTTGAGAGAGTTTAAACACACACACACACACAGAGTGAGAGACAGAGACAGAGAGAGAGAGAGAGAGAGAGAGAGAGAGAGAGAGAGAGAGAGAGAGAGAGAGAGTTTAGAGTTTTACAGAGACCTTGGATTTTAAAAGAGACTGGATATTTTTAAGGAGACAACTCAACTTTTGGGGGGGATTTTTATTTGAGGCAAGGTTTCTCTGTAGCTTTGGAGCCTGTTCTGGAACTTGCTCTGTAGATCAGACTGACCTCGAACTCACAGAAATCTGCCTGCCTCTGCCTCCCAAGTGCTGGGATTAAAGGCATGCACCACCACTGCCCAGCAAGGAAACAACTTTTAAAGGGTTTATATTTGTAAGGCTATGGGACATTTTAAATTTGTAAAATTTTTGTATTGCAATGTCTTTATTCCAATATATGATCTTGGAAATGAACAAGGAAGAAAATATTGTGTCTTAACAGTGGTGTTTTTGTGTGTCAAGTCAATAGGGGTCAGTAGTACTACTTTTGTAACACAAGATAGAGTTACAGGGAGGAGGGAGCCTCAACTGATAAAATTCCCATAAGATCTGGCTGTAGGCAAGCTGTAGGACCTTTTCTTAATTAGTGATTGATGGAGGAGGGCCTAGCCCCATTGTCAGTGGTGCTACCCCTGGCTGGTGAGCAAGTCAGGAGAAGCAAGCCAGTTGGTAGCACTCCTCCATGGCCTCTGCATCAGCTCTTACCTCCAAGCACCTTCTCTGTTTGAGTTCCTGTCCTGACTTCCTTCAGTGATGAACATGATATGAAAGTATATTTCAGATAAACCCTCCCCTCCCGACTTGCTTTGGTCATGGTGTTTCATCACAACAATAGTAACCCTAACTAAGACACTGGCATTATCAGTGTCCTGAACACAGGTATACGCTACCTGGGCTCTTTTTTCTTGTCCCCATCCTATCTGTTCTCCACATTGCACTATAAATAATCACAAAGCAACAGTCTTTTCCTACCCCTTGCCACTAAACCTTAAAACCAATTCCTTTGGTGCTAGAAAGACGGTTCAGCAGTTAAGTGTGAAGACTTCGTTTGCAGAGGACTCCACACTTTTTGGTGGTTCACATGCTCCTGTATACCCAGCAGAGGGTCTTGTACCCTCTTCTGGCTTTTGTGGGCACCACACTCAGCATTTACAAACCCAAACACATATAGCCATAAATTTAAAAAAGTCGATGCATATGTAAACTATTAGGTTTCCATTGTTCTTAAAACTATTCAGACACTACTAGTCTGATTGACCAAGAAAGGTATAATTAGAAGACTATCACCCTCTTTCTGCATCCCCTCTGGCTTGTTTGAAGCTTCTCCTGTGTCCCCTCTCAAAGCTCCAAGCACACTGGCCTTTCACTCAATACTTTGTGGTCTTTGCTCATGATTGCCCTTCTGCACATCCTTCCCATCTTCCATAATTCAGCTATCTCATAACCATTCCTGAAATGAAGGCTCTTGTTATTTGTTTTCTATATTGTAGCTACCACATGTCTTAATCGTATTTTGTGATTAAATGGTCAATATGTCTGAATCATCAAACTGTATCCCTCTGCTCATCATCTCCCCATCAGCATTTAGGAGGATGACTAGCACATCACCATATCAAGCAAGCATCTTTTGTTTTCACAGTTTCTCTACTTTGAATCCTCAGCTATGTCTTACCAATTGAGCTGGAGTCTAACAGAGTTTAAATGTATGAATTTTGAAGATATGCTTTATAAAACTGCCTTGATGTCCACCCCAGTTTGGGCTTTAATCAAAATGCAAATGTGTCATTTTGTTTCAAACAAACTTCTGAGTTTTCTCTTTACAGGGAGGATTTTTACTGATAGATTAGCTGGTTTGGAAGCTGTCAAGTTGATTTAGTCCCTTTTCATTTCTTTAGCCATCTGCCTGTTCCTAAATGAGTAGAAGTCTGGTAGAAAGAGTAATACATACTCAGATAAAATATTTGTATGATTATTCTATATACATTCTAGGTTTTACTTTGAGCAAAAGTATTAACTGGAAACAAAATATTTTCTGCTTGGTATTTAATATGCTTTTTTTTTCTGGCATCTGTGACTTAAGTTACTAACCTCGGGCTCAAATTTTCTTTTTCCTTATTAGTAGCTAAATTTTTAAACCATCAACGTTTTATAGCAAACCCCAGGATGTCTATATAATCTGACAGATGTGTTCAATATTTGAGTCAAATATTGAATATGTACAGCTTAGGTTGTGTGTGATGCTTTATTAATGTGGGCACCCAATCTTCTGAAGCTAATGGGAGTAAAATTATAATCAAAGGCCTCTTTAACTCAAAAGAACATGCTCTAAATTATTCTTTTTTCCCCCAAACTATTGCTTTTCTTTGACTAAGGTCCTTGAGATATTAAAAGGCCTTTTTTAAAAAAGCTCAAAATAGCAGAAAGCATAGTCTTTATTTTCTTATTTAAGAGAATGGTTTTTGACATTCAATTCTTAACACCTATCTTTGCCTGAAATAAGATTTGGTGTCTCACTTGAGTTTTGACAGGAATGTTGAATAAGCATTTAAGGAAATTAAAATAGATGACTTATTAACCAAGCAAATATACTTTTATTTCCACTGTGTACCCCAAACTGGGACTGCATCAGTTAACAAAGTTTGTACCCTCTATATACATGGTTATTGTATTTTAGAATTGCTGAGGACACAGGCGAGGTAAGCGATATATTGAGAGACAGAGAACAATGTGTGAAAACATGGGTGGTCAGAGAAAGGGAGCTGGGCAGAAGTGGACCTAGATATAAAGTGAAGACTCTGCCTCATTACATGGGCATAATGCAGTATGAGTATGAGTACCAAATTGTCCTGCTTGAGAAAGGTCTGACTTCTCTATCCCCATATAATTAAATCATTCTTGGCTGAGTGGGAGGAAAGGGGTCATAACTCCACAGAGGTGGAAAATCTGAGGAGGGAAAGTTCCCCTTGGATCTTCCATGGTAATGCTCCAGGGGTGGAATTGTATGCCGTTTATCAATTTATAACATCCAAAAGACAAAGCACTTGTCAATTAAGAGGGACCTGAGCAGAGAATCATCACATTAACTACAAATGATCAGTGCACTATTCCAGCCAGGAGGTGATGATGGCTTGAATCAAGGAGATATCTGCTCTCACAGTAAGATATAATCTGGCCGTGTTTTGAAGATTTACTATGGAAATGGTGTAAAGCTGCAAGAAAGTAAGAAGTCAATGATGGTGAAATGAATCCTAGTCTTAGAAACTATGTTTTTAGTCTAAGACAGCAGAGCTGCTACTTAAGTGAGGTAGAGTTGGGGGATCAAAGTTTCATATCAAATCTAGTATATGAAATCAAATATGACCATGGAAAGATTTAGTCAAGTCAATAAGCTTAAGTTTGGTCCAGAATTCCAACTGCTTTTTTATTGGTAGTTTTAAAGCTGAGCATTTAGTGCATATACATAGGAGAAACCAATACAATGTTTTGATTTAGATGATGTAAAAAGGAAAGTGAAAGATACTGAGAAAGAGAGACTGGTATGTTAGAAGACAATCTAGAGTGAGGGTAGTCAGAATATGGGTAGTTAGGGTTTCAAAAACAAAGAGTGAGTTTGGCATAGTAGCACATGCCTTTAAATCTAGCACTAGGGTAGAAGAGGCAACAGATGTCTGTAAGTTCAATGCCAGCTTGGTCTATATAGGGAGTTCCAAGGCAGTTGGAGTATATAGAGAGACTCTGCCCTCATAAGAAGTGAGGAGAAGCAAGAAACCTCTGTGGGACCAGGCCTGAGCCAGTGACCTCCTCCATGGGAACAGTCATAAGCAAGCAACCTCCGTGAGCAGGCTCTAATGACCTCTGGGATTGCTGAGCTACCTCTGGGAGTGCTGAGTGACCTCTGAGAATGCTGAGTGACCTACAGGGTGACTGGAACCATAGCCCCAACTCCACCACAAGAGCAACCATCTGAGCCTTGGATCCCCTGGCGCCTGGAAGAGTGATCACCAGAGACATACCCCCAAATACACCAATCAGAGGTAAAGATGGGTAGACAAAGTAAGAACACACTCAGCACCACAAAGAGCAATACAACAACAACAAAAACTAGTGACTCTAAAACAGCAAGACTTGAAAACCAAAATACAGATGAAGCAGAAGAAAATGACCTAAAAATAACTTTAGGAGAATGTTTAAGGCCCTGAAAGAGAAAATGAAAAATTCGTTCAATGAAATGGAGGAAAAGACAAACATTTGGAAGAAATCAACAAATCCCTTAAAGAAAAACAAAAGAAAAAACAATTAAACAGGTTAAAGAAATGATTCAAGACGTGAAAACTGAAATAGAGACAATAAAGAAAACATAAGCTGAGGGAATTACGGAAACAGAAAATATGGGAAAACAATCATGAACCACAAAAGCAAGCATAAACAGCAGAATACAAGAGATGAAATAGGAAATATCAGGTGCTGAAGCTATGATAGAGGAAATAGAATCATCAGTCACAGAAAATGTTAAATATAGCAAAAGCTTAACACAAAATATCTCACTGTTTAGTGATGATGTGATGATATGATAGCTTACATGAGCGATCCCAAAATTTCTACCATGGAACTTCTACAGCTCATAAACACCTTCAATAATGTAGCAGGATAGAAGATTTTCTCAAAAAAAAAATCAGTAGCCCTTCTGTACAGAGATGATAAGAGGGCTGGGAAAGAAATCAGAGAAACAACACCCTTTACAAGAGCCGCAAAAGGCGTAAAATATTTTGGAGTAACCCTAACCAAACAACTGGAAGACTTGTATGACAAGAACATTAAATCTTTGAGGAAAGAAATCGAAGAAAACGCCAGAAAGCAGAAAGATTTCCCATGCTCTTGGGTAGTCAGAATTAACACAGTAAAAACGGCAATCTTAACAAAAGCAGTCCATAGATTCAATGCAATGCGCATCAAAATCCCAGCAAAATTCTTCACAGACCTTGAAAGAACCGTACTCAACTTCATATGGAAAAGCAAAAAACCAAGGATAGCCAAAACAATCCTGTACAATAAAAGAACTTCTGGAGGCATCACAATCCCTGACTTCAAACTCTACTACAGAGCTACAGTACTGAAAACAGCCTATTATTGGCCTAAGAACAGACAGGAGGACCAATGGAACCAAATCGAAGACCTGGATATTAATCCACAAACCTTTGAACACCTGATTTTTGACAAAGAAGCAAAAAATATCAAATGGAAAATGGAAAGCATATTTAACAAATGGTGCTGGCATAACTGGATATCAACATGTAAAAGAATAAAAATAGACCCATATCTACCACCATGCACAAAACTCAAGTCCAAGTGAATCAAAGACCTCAACATAAAGCCAGCCACACTGAACCTTATAGAAAAGAAAGTGGGAAGTACACTTGAATGCATTGGCACGGGAGGCCACTTCCCAAATATAACCCCAGCAGCACAGACACTAAGAGAAACAATTAATAAATGGGACCTCCTGAAACTAAAAAGTTTCTGTAAAGCAAAGGACACGGTCAGCAAGACAAAGCGACAGCCTACAGAATGGGAAGAGATCTTCATTAACCCCACATCAGACAGAAGTCTGATCTCCAAAATATAAAAAGAACTCAAGAAATTGGTCATAAAAAGAACACATAATCCAATAAAAAAAATGGAGTACAGACCTAAGCAGAGAACTCTCAACGGAGGAATCTGAAATGACTGAAAGACACTTAAGGAAATGTTCAACATCCTTAGTCATCAGAGAAATGCAAATCAAAACAACTCTGAGATTCCATCTTACACCTATAACCAAAAGGCAGAGAGAGAATATCCAATTTAACAAAATCAGAAATGAAAAGGGGGACATAAGAATAGATGCTGAGTAAATCCAGAGAATCATTAGGTTATAGTTTGAAAACCATTACTCAAAAAAAAAAATGGAAAACTTAAAGGAAATGGACAATTTTCTGGATAAATATCACCTACTACTTAAATCAAGACCAGGTAAGCAAATTAAATATACCTATAACCACAAAGGAAATAGAAACAGTTATCAAGTCTCCCAACCAAAAAAAGGACCACATGCTTTCAGTGCAGAATTTTCAAAGAAGAACTAATACCAATACTCCTCAAATTTCTCAACACAACAGAAACAGAAGGAACATTGCCAAACACTTTTGATGAGGCTACAGTTACCCTGATGCCCAAACCACACAAAGGCATTACTAAGAAAGAGAATTACAGACCAGTCTCGCTCATAAACATTGATACAAAAATACTCAATAAAATATTGGCAAACCGAATCCAAGAACACATCAGAAAAATCATCCATCATTATCAAGTTGGCTTCATCCCAGAGCTGCAGGGATGGTTCAACATATGAAAATCTGTCAGTGTAATCCACTATAAAAACAAATTGGAAAAAAAGAACTACATGATCATCTCATTAGAGTCTGAAAAAGCCTTCAACAAAACACAATATCCCCTCATTATAAATGTCTATGCGAGAGCAGGGATACAAGGAACATACTTAAACATAATAAAAGCAAATACAATAAGTCAATAGCCAACATCAAACTAAATGAAGAGAAACTCAAAGCAATACCATTTAAATCAGGAACAAGACAAGTATCCACTCTCTCCATACCTATTCAATATAGTACTTGAGGTTCTAGGTAGAGCAATTAAACAAAAAAGGGAGATCAAGGGGATACAAATCAGAAAAGAAGAAGTCAAACTCTCACCATTTGCTGATGATGTAATAGCTCACATGAGTGACCCCAAAAATTCTACCAAGGAAATTCTACAACTCATAAACACCTTCAGTAATGTAGCAGGATATAAGATTAACTCAAAAAACCAGTAGCCCTCCTTTTACACAGATGATAAATGGGCTTAGAAAAAAAATCAGAAAACATCACCCTTCACAATAGCCACAAATAACATAAAATATCTTGAAGAACCTCTAATCAAACAAGTAGATGACCTTTATGACAAGATCTTTAAATCTTTGATGAAAAAATCGAGAAAAACACCAGAAAATGGATCTCCCATGCTCTTGGGTAGGTAGAAATAATATAGTAAAAATGGCAATCTTAGGAAAAGCAATCTATAGATTCAATACAATGCCTAGCAAAATTCTTCACAGACCTCAAAAGAACAATACTCAATTTCATATGGAATAGCAAAAACAAACAAACAAACAAATAAATAAAATCAAGCTACACAAAGCTATCCTTTACCATAAAAGAACTTCTGGAGGTATCACAATTCCTGACTTCAAACTCTACTACAGAACTATAGTACTGAAAACAGCCTGGTTTTGGCATAAAAAAAAAGACAGGAGGATGAGTGGAACCGAATCAAAGACACGAATATCAATCCACACACATCTGATTTTTGACAAAGAAGCAAAAAATGTAAAATGGGAAAAAAGCATATTCGACAAATAGTGCTGACATAACTGAAAATTAATATGTAGAAGAATGAAAATAGTTTTATAACTATTTCCATGCACGAAACTCAAGTCCAAATGGATCAAAGACCTCAACATAAAACCAACTACACTGAACCTCAGAGAAGAGAAAGTGAATGCATTGGCACAGACCACTTCCTAAATATAACCCCAGCAGCACAGACACTGGGGGAAACAATTAATAAATGGCACCTCCTGAAACTGAGAATCTTCTGTAAAGCAAAGGACATGGTCAACAAGACAGCCTACAGAATGGGAAAAGATCTTCTCCAACCCCATGTCAGACAGAGGACTGATCTCCAAAATATTTAAAGAACTCAAGAAATTGGTCATCAAAAGAAGAAATAATCCAAATTTAAAAATGGGGTACAGACCTAAACAGAGAACTCTGAACAGATGAATTGAAAATGAGAGGGAAAGAACTTAGGGGCGTGGAGAAAAATATATAGCTCAATAAAAACAATAAAAAAGGAAGAGAAGGAAGAGGAAGAAGAGGATGAGGATGGAGAAACAGAAGGGGAAGAGGAGAGAAGGGAGAGAGAATAGTAGGGGAAAAGAAGTGATTAGTTCTGGTGGTACTGATTCCTTTAGTGGGAATTAATAAATTTGGCATGGAGAAGTCAGTGCATGACCACATACCCACGACAGTGAAGTATTGGCCAATGTGAAGAAAGCATAGATAAAGTAGATTCAGGGATGAATGGTGGGAGACAGTAAGGAAAGAGTATGAATTTAGATCCAATTTTTGAGGATTTTTTCTCTTAAGTATTTATACAGAAAATACATAGTTGGCTGTTGACACCAAGTGGGATATAACAGATGAGGCTATTACTTAGATGTAAAGGTCCAAGCAAGAGTAATTCAGGGGAGAGAAGAGGAAACACAGCAATGTTTTTGAACAGGTGCAAAGAGTGGCTCAGGGAGGTACAAGGAGACTTGTATCTAGGTGATGGAGAAATCACAGAGGATAGTTTCCTATTTCTCTGCCACAATTTCAAAGAAAAAAGAATCTGACGATCAATGAAAAGTAAGGATAGGGAAGATGCTGTTGGAAGTGTGGAGACAGTCATGAAGGCGTCATCTCCAGGTCAGGGTGTGAGTCAACTAGAAAACATGGGAGACTTCTAGACAGTTCTGGGACCTGAGAGGCTCTCAGGAAAAAAGCCCCTTTCAGACAGTCTCATGTATCTCAGACTGGCCTTGAACTTGTTTCATAGCTGAAGATGACCATGAGGTCATGAGCCTTCAGCTCCTGAGTGCTGTGATTAAACCCGGAGGCTTTGTTCATGCCAGGCATGCACTTTATCAATGGAACCATACCACCAGTCCTTGAATGGTACTTTTTGAGGGGGAGGGAAGAGGGAGAGAGGGAGGGAGAGAGGGAGAGAGCACAGGCATGTGTGGTGTTGGGCTTTGTAAATACAAGAAAAGTGCTCTACCACTGAAGGATCCCCATAATTCACTTAGATCTTTTAATCATAACAATTTAAAATAGAAAATACTGCCATAGATACGCAACTCAGTTTATTTGGAATGTTTCAGGGTTTTATTTAGTAGACCAATCCAAGGGCCTCCAGAAGGGTATCACAGTAAAACAAGTAGATAGGAATGCAATAGAAAGTAGGCTGTGTGTTCTTCTGTGAGTCCAGGGACAGTGTCCTCCATGATCACATGAAGTCCACAAGTACTAGCTCCACCTACAGTGTCTGAATTGTCTGCATTCTTCATCAAGTTCAGTGAGCTTCTTCAGCATTTGTCTTAAAACACACATTTATTTTAATGCAGTGATAGATATACTAGGGAATAAATGGGCAAAAGATAAACAAAATGTAAATAAGTTTAATAATTCTTCATATTACAAGTGAATGCACAACAATGTTGTTTTCTGCTAGAGGTGATGTGTTTATATATTATTTTAAATTTTGAATATTTTAGTTATTAACTAACTTCAGAGTCCATTCAATGAGACAGCCCCTTAACTCATAAGTCTTAGCTTTCAGCCCTGTCCCTAATCCTCTGTCTCACATCCTCTATATTACATCTTTTAGGATGAGATCATCCTATGGTTTTAATTCCTGTTTATATATTGATACCATCACATTTTTTTCACTGAACCAAAGACAAAAGTTTCCAAATTACAGATTTTTATTTACATATTGATATATGTCAAAAATTTACTGGTCAACTCTAATTTGCTATTTCTTTTATGTGTGTGTTTCTCAATAGCATATATCTATTCGGTGTGTTAGGCATTGTTCTAAGTGCTTTGTGTATATTATCTCACTAATTTCTCCCATGCAACCTCATAAGATAAGCATTTTTCTTAAATAATGATGCTGAGACAAAAGGTTTAAATGCTTTTTAAACCATAGTCAAGGACAGCATTTTGTCAAACTTTATGAATTCCAATCAGGCAGCTCAGCAGGCAAAAGATGCCAGAGCAATTAGAATATGGACGTTTTCTGCAAGCCAGAGGGCCTTTCTTGACATCTGGGGGCGGGGGAGTATGATGCCAGAGAGGAGAATATAGAAATAATCAAGATGGTGATGAATGAGGTGATGATTGATGATGGATTGCCTGTCACAAGATCAGTGTCTTGCAAAAATCTGTAAACCAAATTTGAGGACAATAAAGTGGGACATTTTGTTCAGCTTTATGCAATTGATTTACTCCTCTAAAAGAGGGCATAAAATTACAAATTGTAACTCCATGGTTATAGTTAGCAGTTAAATGCAGATTTATAACATATCCATGGTTATAGTTGGCAGGTAAATGCAGATTTGTAACATGTTGACGTTGTAGTTTCTGAAATGGTATGGCGAAGTTAAAGTAAAACTCTCAATGCTTTATTGAGTTTACAGAGAATGTGTTAAGGGTTGACCTTGTAGTAGAATTAAGTAACTTGGCATGTCTCTAGAATAAAGATACTATAAATGAAAGGAAGAGCTAGTAAGACGTACAGGACAAAATAAATTCAACTCTTTATTTCATACAATATATTTTTATTATGTTTTCCCTTTCCTCCAACTCCTAGGTCCTACACACCCACACACCCACACCCACACTGCACACACACACACACACACACTAAAAACAAACATCAAAATAATGAAAAGCAAAGCAAACAAACAAAACATTAAGACAAAAAAATGCCCCGCCCATAAAAAAAAAAGAAAAAAGAAAAGCCAAAATGAAACAAAAAGTCCACAAAAGAAAAATGAAGTTTGTTTTCTGTTGGCCAACTACTCTTGGACAAGGGCTGCCCTGGACTCTGGGTGACACAGCCAGTGGCACACCATAGGAGAAAACTGATGTTCCCATTCCCAATATTACCATTCTTGAGCACACGCCAAAGAATTTCAATTTTAATGGCTACTAATAGTTTTGCTTTTACTATAGTCATTCCTTCTTTTAGGAAAAAAGTTAGTCATATTTAAGTAGTTTGATACCTAAACCAGAATTAAAAGTTCTGAAATGGGAATATAAAATTATATCAATATTAGATACTATTTTAACTAGTATGTATAGTACATATGTATAATTTAGAGGGAAATATATTTGTGCTGCTAGAATTGTACTTTTCTATAATACTAGGATTTTTCTCCTATAAGTCATTTTAATGGGGGTAAGTCTTAAAAGGGTAGCAAAAATCAGTAAGCACTTGCAGAGAGATTTTTCTCAGGCCTTGTAGTTTCACAATTTTTTTGAGTAGGTTGAAAAGGAATTTAACAAAAATATTGCTTGCCTCATACAATTCTGCAAAGCTAGCTTTGCTCATTAATATGATAAATGAAAACTGGTGTTCAGTTGATTATAATATATGGAGTTGTTTTTGCATCCCAGATGTCACTTCCTGTGGGCAATGAGTTTGCGGATTCCCAAATGGAAAGTGTTTTCTTGCATTCTAATTTTTCATATCTTTAATGTACATATTTTTATTTCACAGACATTGGTGCCAACCAGTGTCTCCCAGAAAGAAGTATCTCATTAACCTAACCATTTCTCCATAAATAATGAACCTAATTATTCCACTTAATTTCTGCATTATTGGGTATTTATAAAGCTGACAAATCTAAAAATACTTGTTCTTTGTGTTTGTCCTTATCAGAGACAACACAGTTTTGATGTGGCATTGGGATTATATGGCAGTGAGTAGTGGCAATGGGTTGGAAGTTGTTTCTTATCTGAGCTCCTATAAGCTCAGAATTAAATATGTAATTTTTCATATGATTATAGAATTACTCACCAAATTCTAGAGCTCAACAATTTTCTCCCAACAAAATTTTTAGTGTGCGTACAGCTTTTTGGGTTGGTCTCTGTGATATGTGACTGCTACTGAAGAGAGAATGAATTATACATCATTTTTCAGGCTGCAAGTACAATTCACTGCTATCTTCCCATAAATCTATACTGTGACACCAAGCCAGTAGTCTACTCCAGGTAAAGGGCCCATGTCAGAAATAAGTTAAATACACACAGGCCAAGAACTGTGGCACACGGCATCCTCTTACAGACTTGTCTTTTACCCTTAAATCTATTTTTCACTACAAAGTTTATGCTCCAAAGTAAATCTTCTGTAGTTAATTGGGAGTACAGGACCGAGCATAGGATGGCTCCACTGTCTGCCACCAACATATCATTGTCAGTACACTGCTCAATAATTTACTTCATCCACCCAAATATAAGTGTATCACTTTACAGGCTACTATGTGTTGTATTGATGATAATACTGAAGTTGGACTTGTCCATATTAAATCCTCTTATTTCTATCTCAAGTAGTTAATGATTCTCAACCTGGAAATATGATGATAAAAGAACTGGGTGTTTTGAATAAAAGTCTGCTGATAAATAGCTGTTTGATTTAGTGTATGTGGCAGAGTTCTGTGATTCCCAATATAAGTTAAATGCAGCACTTTTCTCGTAAGATTATAATATGAATTACATGAGATAAAACGTAGAAGCTTGTCTAGTGTATAGGTCCTCAAATGATTAGCTTAAAAATCATTACCCTTATCATCTGTTGTGTCTAATCACTTCTTGTACAATCATAATTAAATTTTATGAATCATGCTGACATTACTAAGATGGTACTGAAAGGTACATTACAGTAATTCTTATACCGTAGAGTAAGACTATACTATTTCTAACCAGGAGTGCAAGGAACTGGACCACCCAGAGGCTATTTACTTTAAGGTGGATATTATGTTTTCAATTGTATGGAAGAATAAAGGTAGCCCATTCTATCAGTATACTGGGAACTTTCTCCAAAACATCCACATACTACAAAGAAATCTAGTATTTGTTATAACTCTGATTTTTAATTAATAAAATGTCTTTTTCTTACATAGTAGCTTTTAAGAAACTATTATGAGTCTATATTAAGTATTACCTATCATCTGTCTGTTTGCCTGTCTGTCCATCCTTCCATCCATATAAATATCTATCTATCTTTCTGTCTATGATTTTATGTCAATATTATCTATGTATCTATCTACCTATCTGTGTGACATCTATCTGACATCTACTATGTTTTTATCTAATTATATGTTTAGTGTATAGGTCTTCTTATATATTAATGTGTATATACACCTACACGCATGTATAATACATTTATCCATCTTAAATTGGATTAAGAAACAGATTACTATATTAAATTAAATATCTTTAATATATGTTGGCATTCTATATTATTTTAATAGTTGGATTTTAATAATCAAGTGATGATGGATAGTAACCTAGTGAGATTTTTATTTCCATTTAATGCAAAATATTTTCAGACAATAAGAGATAAGATTTTAGACTAAATCATTTCTTTTCCTTTAATATACCTCATATACCACCAGATACAGATTTGATAATTATGTTCTCTGGTTTGTCCTCTGAATAATGCCTTGACCTCTAGCTCATAAACAGCCAGTTCCAAGGGAGATGCTATTTGTATTTTGTGAGTTCTGAATGGTTAAGTGAATTGAAGCTGTCTTTGTTCTACACTTGACTAGTCAGAATAGATATGGACAGACTCTGAGCCACTGGTATATTAAAAAATAAAAATGAACAGTTACAAATTAAGGAATTTTCATTATCAAAATGCTTCATATTTTCAAAGCACCAATATAGACGCTTTCTGAGATGCATAACACTTTTGTCACACCATCATTTATATTCAAGAAATGAAGTGACCATCTTTCAGAAATCAATTCATAGCTGCTATTTGTCAGTAATATCAGGTTATATCTTCTGTAAACAATATTTATGAAGTCCATGACACATAACTAGTTAAGTTTGTAGGTGAGGGACCCACAGGATTTTCCCCACATCCATAACTTCTATTGGCTGCCTAACACTTCACTGAGTACTCGTGAACCAGAATACCAGGAGAATTTCACATGAACTTCAATTGGCTATTCACAATCTTTCCTGTAACACAACAGCAGCATTTGCTGGACTATGAAAGCCTTCCGGCTTTGGGCTCATTTCCCTAAGCACTTAATAGAAGTCCCTCAGATGATGAAGATGTTTTTTTAGGATAATGTATGATGAAATGCTTTTTAAAAATAGCTTACTGAGAAGGAGAAATTTAAGTCTGAAGAGAGAGACAAGTTGTCATCAAAGGTCTCTGGATAGAAGGAACTAAACTGGTCTTAGAACAGAGCTAGAGATAAATTTTTTATTATCGGAAAACCAAGGAGTCAATAGCCACGTATGGCACTGTGGAACTGACACATAGGAAGTGAATGCCGTAGACCTGAAAAAAAAATGAGGCATGTCAATCATGTTCATCACATAGGGCTCTAGCGGACACTAGGGATGGAGCTGCCTTAGGTCCTTAACAGGAGCAGAACACAAAGATAATAGGATGACAAGGGATGTCTTAGGGCTATGTGGGTAAGGGACATCTGAAAAGGTCTTGGGAATAAATTATACCCTAAGTTCATCTTTGGTCTTTATTGAATCGATCTTAGTCCTGTATATTGTTGATATCAAGTATAGTACTAAAGAAGAAGCATCCAGATTCTTAAGGAGAGGCTTTCAAGTGGAGGGCATAAGGTACATGTTGTTCTTATGCTCAGGAGTGACTATTATTTTACGGAGTTGGTACGCAGTGGCATTGTTTAGGTGGGAATCAACAAGAGTCTGAAAGTTGTCTCTTACTTTATTTATTATGTCTAATATTTAAGAGGATTATAAGTACATTCTTACTTTATTAATGTACTAATCCAAGCAAGCACATCGACACCATTCAAATGAAGTTGCTCTATGTCTTACTTTTCTAGATCAAGTGTCCAATTCTCACCCTCAACCATTCTGCCAATGGCTTAGGCCCAACAGAAACAAGACTTTATGGGCCTGCTCATCTGAAGGTGTTGGATGAGTGCATGCAGTAGAAGCAAAGTTAGTCTTCCTGGTTCTCAACTAAGGATCCCTGAGTTGTTTGACTCTTGTGTTTTATATAAACTTTGTACATTCTAGACCATAGCTAGGTACTAAGAGTCCCCAGTGGATTGCATATTGTGAATTAGATACCAATGCCTTCTTCAGCCTTTAGTCATAAGAAAGGAACCTCTATCAGCTGTGGGCTTGATATTAAGCTTTCTCATAAGTATATATTAAAAAGCAATATGATTGCATGTTGCAATGTGCATGCACATTGAGGACCCTCAATGAATGGACTCACTCACATTGGGCCTAAAATCTCAGCTAGGAATCAAAGTGAACAAACAACCCAACCCTAAGCCAATGTGAGTCATACTGTTGATCATACATATTTCATAAATTTTGCTAAACCCAATCCCACAGAGTTCAAAAGAGGACTGATTACTCATCCCATGGAGATGCCAAGTGCACAAAGAGCAATGGCTAATATTGGCTCTGAAACAGAGCAATTGAGTTGCATTTCTGTTTGTAAATAATAAACGTTTCATAATCGGACAACAGACACTGGATTATCCAGTATCTTCTTCCCTCTACACTAGTCAGTGTTGGTACCAAACGTACAGAAATTTGTTCAAGGTCTTCTGCCATCAACCACAATCTTTGGAGGCAGCTGGCTCAATTAATATTTAAGCAGGTTCATTTGGATATTCTTCATAAATCATGGGAGAGTCAGCTGTGATTTTAGTGATCTCCACCAAATTCAGTTTTGGACAACCATATGACTAATTTATTTAGATGTAGAGCTAGATAAAATATTTTGTGATCAAATTAAAATAACACTAATTGCAATAAAAAAGCAAGCCTAGATTTTCAGTAAAGACAATTAATTTTATTAGCAAAACTATGGTGATATTTTGTTTGTGATTTAACAAATAAAGCTTGCCTGAAGATCAGAGTGTAGAGCTAGCCACCCTAGTTAACCACAGAGGCCAGGCAGTGGCAGCTAAACACCTTTAATCCCAACACTCGGGAGACAGAGGCAGATGGATCTCTGTGAGTTCAAGGCTACACGAGATTGATCCAGCCTAAAAGAAACAGAGCCAAGATGTACTGTACTAATGAGGTGAAGACAGGAAGTGATAAGGCTGGATGGAGAGAGGAATATAAGGCTGGAGGAGACAGGAGCTCAGGATTCAGTATGAAGGTTCGTGGAGACAACATTCAGTGTGAGGATTTACAGGGGCGGGATCATCCATTCAGTGTGAGGATTTACAGGGGCGGGATCATCCATTCAGTGTGAGGATTTACAGGGGCGGGATCATCCATTCAGTCTGAGGATTCAGTAGAGCTACGAACTAGTGGCTGGCTGCTCTGTTTCTCTACTCTTTCAGCTTTCACCCACTAATATCTAACTCTGGGTTTGTATTATTAAGACCAATTTGAATTTGTGCTATACAGAATAAAGTTTTTAATAAAAGCAATTTACCATTTCTATATCAGATGAGAATAAATTGACAATTTGTTAATTTTAAATTTTTATCCCATTACATAATTTTACCACCTTTTTATATTTGTTTCTTTCCACTTGTATGGATTCTGTATAGATTTTACATCATGCATCCTGACCCCATTCATCTTCCTGTCCCGTCACTTCTGCTCTCTGCCCGTGCAACCTCCCCCACAAAACAAAACAAAATTTAAAAGAAAACCAAAAACCAAATGAAATCTCCCCCCCATACACACACAAAAGAATTTTGTTGTGGTAGCTATAGTATGGCCATGTGAGTCACACAGTTACACTTTAGTCCATTCTTCTTCACTTGTAATTGTTCATTGCTATGAGTCATTGGTCTGGATTGAGGCCTCTGGCTTCTGCTGTGCTATAGATAATGGGTTCTCACTGGAGCTCATTTTGGATATCGTGTTGTTGTTCTGTGTTCTGGGTATCCTGCAGTTTTGGATCTGTAGGTTCTTCTCCTTCACATGCTCACCCTCCCGGACACAGGTTTCAGCCCAGATCCCCCAGGAATCTGTGTTATCTTTGGTGGTCTCGTGGTCCATGAACATCAGTAGAGACTCCAGCTCTGGTAGGACCATGGATCCAGACATGGTCATAACAATGACTAGGACTCAGATATCCTTGGACCCAGGTGGTAGCACTGGGCATCCAGATCAGAATTGCCCGAGCCCCAGACACTAGTGTGGCCCCAGGTGTCAGCCCAGATCCCTGGCATTGGCACGGCCCTCAATGGTATCAGGAGCCCTGGACATCAACACAGACACTGGCTGCAATACACCTATGGACCTTTACATGGCCCTCAGCAGCAGCCCTGGCCTGAACAACACCACAGCCCCAGGTGACAGTGCTGGCAACTCAAATAGGCATGGCACTGGCAGCAGCACAGCTCCCAGACACCATTATGATCACAGGCTGTGCCTTAGACCCCAGGAATTCATTTGACCTTTGGTGGCAACATGGACCACTGGACATCAACACAGACCTTGGCTGAGGCAGGACTGCAGACCCAGGCTTGATCCTGGGCAGCAGCCCAGATCTGGATGTCACCATGTCTCCAGGTTGCACCCAGATCCGCATGGTTCCCACAGCAGTATTGTCCTCATACACCTTTATGGCACCAGGTAGCAGCTCAGACTCCTGGCATCTGCATGGCCCTCAGGGTGACGGGACCCACAGACATCAATACAGGCTCCTACGCCATTTCAGGGCCTCAAACAAAGACTTGCCCCTTGACAACAGCCCAGCCCAACCCTAGACTTGGGTGGGAAGCTGGTCATTCATATCGGCCTGTTCCTCACTGCTCTAACCTCTTCAGATACACCTTACTCCCTAGTCCATGAACAGTCTTCCTCTTTCTTTCTTCCATTTCCCCACCCTGTACTCGCTTGCCACAATGGTCCCCTGACACCTGGGGGGCTTGTGGTAGAGTCACAGGTGGCACTTGGTCGAGTTCTGCCCACCCCAGCCGCAAGGTGTGGTGTGGAGGTATTGCTTTTCATCCTTCGTTTGCCTGGGCCTAAAAATCACAGGCTTGTTATGATGGTGAGCAACTGACCTTTGGTGCTGGCACGGATCCTGGAGAGTTGTGGACCTGCTAGACCACAAGGGTGGGGATATGCGGGCTTCTTTATCTTCCACCATTCGGGTCTGAACAGTGCTGAGTGGGTCCTGGATAGTTGTCCCTTTTTTATATTCTTGATCTCAATGTTTAGTTTTCATTATTACATGTCTTCATAGAAAAACTAGTAATGCTTCCATGTAAGGCATAAGTAAAATGGTGACATGTATACCTGTATTGCAATTCTTTTACTAACTAGTTAAATGAAGAAGCTAATGTCTAGAACATTTCCTCTAAATAGAACATTGGAGTAAAATAAACACATAGGGTCATAACTATATAAATACTTGTCTTTGGGAGTCTGTAATTTTACCGAAATATTTTCAAATAAAAGTGTTTCTAGGTAGGCTATTTAATAAATGTGCAATATATTTTATTTCCTGGATTGATGCACAATCTAATTTTCTGGAGATTATTTGTTCAGTGCTTATAATATCATTAATATTATTTCTGCCATTTAAAAATAAACATAACTATCTTTTTAGGTGTATTTTTTGAAACTACAGTTTTAGATTATATTTTTCCCATTATCCTGTCCTAGAAAGGCAACCAGCCAATCATAAAGAAGATGTTTTTAAAATGTAAAATTTACTTTAGAGAATGCATCTAATACTAGATGTAAGGAATTTTAATTCTCACTATTAATATTTTATATTTTCTTTTAATTCAACAAGAATGATAGAAGACTATTAGTCTAGAATACTCTTGCTTTCTGGAAATGAAATTAAGCCTTACTCTTAAATAACATTTATTGGGTCTCTCTCTGTTTGCCTGGGCTTAATTTCTTCCTCCTCCTTTAACAAATAAACTCCTGGAAATCTCCCGGGAATAGCTAAAGTTCAGAGCTATATGGATTTTAGCAGGAAAGGATTTGGCTTCAGTTTGGGGCCTGGCAGTATCTTCTTTATTCCTGTTTAATGAGCTTTGCCCATATACTGTTGAAGTCCTGATGCAGGAACCATGTTCCTCCTCCTTCCAGAAAAAAAGGTTATCTCTTGATAGTCTTTGTCCAGTCCACCCCATGATTTTTATATAGCGCCAATGTAAAATGGTATCTGTGGATGAACTCAGAAGTTTGAGATTCGTATTCAGTTCATGTCCATCTAGATAAACAAAAGCCTGCTCTAGTCAGCCATGGGGAGTTTGAATCTCTAGTATGAAATATAACTCCAGGACACTGCAGTGGCCTGGGGTCTTCTGTTCTTTTGTGTAATGAGTAACGAATTAACAGACACTTCATTCTGTCTTCTGGATCTGGAGGGGTTTTTCTAGTGGCTGTGACTGTCACAGCATCTGCTTTTGTAAGTGGGACTCGTGGTTCAAAGATGTCCTATTACACAAAGCTCTGTACTTCCTGAGAGGTGATCTCTCTTTGTCTCTCTGTCTCTTACCTTCCTCTCTCTCTCTCTCTCTCTCTCTCTCTCTCTCTCTCTCTCTCTCTCGTGTGTGTGTGTGTGTGTGTGTGTGTGTATGTGTTGTATGCCATTTCTTCTATAGTAAAATTAAAAACTGCTGGCGGGGTTTATTTTTATTTTTCTGATAGGATTTTAGGGCACTCATCAGGCTGTTCCGAGGGCATGCATCTTCAAGCTTTTTCTTGTGCCCGAGAATATTGCCTCTTGGTTGTAACTTGTCCTGGCTTCCTGGGCTTTGAAGCAAGTGTTCTCTCTGTTTTGTGTCTCAGCTTTTTGGGTCATTGTCTTCTTATCTTTTTCTTTTTTGATAGATCTCTATCTTCATCCCATCATTGTATCTGAATACTGAGATATCGATATTGATTATCTACTCCTGTAGCTGTTTCAGTCTTGTATCTTAATGTTCCTCTAGAAGGCGGTGCAGACATGAAAGTGTTATCCCAAATATTTGTCTAAGGCCCTACTTCAGCCATATGTGCAGCCTTGTTCACTTTCTTGATTTCCCTTATTCCTCCTCTCACTCATTTCCAATGCTTCTCTGGGTAGCTGGTGGCATCTTTGAAAACATCCCCTTCACCACAATACAAAAGCTCTGGCTTAAGTTCAGATACTCAGCATCTAGTTTGCTTGTATATTAAAAGCCATCTGGACATCAGAACTCCTTCAGGTGATTTATAGTGTATTGTGATTCTAAAAAATAATTTTTTTGTGTCTCTGTTACCTTCTACAGACCAGGTTTCTGAGATGAATGGGAAATCCATCCATTTCAGTGCCTCTGAACTTAAATGAGCGCCTGCAATTTGCTGGAGCTGGTCTGAATGTGTTTTAAAAGGTTGTTTGCTTTCATGGTTTGGCAAGACCCAGATCCAGAGCAGCTCTCAGTGCCGGTGGCAGCAGAGAGAATACTAATACGTGTGAGTCATCTGCAGTAAATTAAAAATATAATAATAAAGGGAAATTAAACTGCTACGTGTTTGGGTGCTTTCTCTATTACCATAAACCTACACTCTCCTCTGTTCCCTAAAAGAGAGTGGGTGTGGCAGAAAGCATTTGTGAATTTCCATTAGCATTTTTGGAGACAATTGCTCTATTAAATGATTCAGGATTTAGCTGCTAGCTTTCAAATCTCAACTTAGGTACATTAGACATTTAATTCTTAGGCAGCATGTCTACCCAGTACCATAATACATTAGAATGAAAATATCTGTTAGCCTCTAGCCCAAACTGTTTTCTCTCTCTCCCCTCCTCTCTTCATTACCTGTGTCTTCCATACCTTTTTCTCCCCCTCTCCTCTTCATCTTGAGAAGGAAATGATGATGATAGACCTAAAGGTTTAAGCCTACTGGGAGGGAAAGAATATACTTACTCACCTTCCCAATGGAGATTGTTTAAAAAAATATTTGAGAATTTTAATGTAGAGCACAATGCTTGTTTCACAGTATGTATAAGAATCAAAGCATTATGCTGTCCCCAGAGTTTCTGACTTGGAAGCAAGCATATCCCTGTTATAGAACTGTATGTGATGGTTAATTTTGATAATCAACTTGGGTGCATTAAGAAATGAGTAGGTCAGTAGTGAAGTACGTCTTTGGGTATGTCTGTGAGGCTAATGTTGCTATGTCACCATCTCATGGGGTGTGTTCCCAGACAAAATAAGTAGGGAAAAAAGAGAACCAAACAAAAGACATTTACTTTCCTCTCTTTGCTGAGACAGATGTGAGCAAGCAGGCTCATGCTTCTATCACTGCAAGCCAGAGCTCTTTCCTTTGCTGTGTCTTTTCCACCATAAGACACTAGACCCTTGGATTATGACACCAAATAGACCTCCCTTCCATAAGTAACTTCTCAGGACTCGTATCCTGAACAAGAAGTATAACGAATACACTTAAACTTCTTTAACTTCTTTTGGATAAGTTCATGTGAATGCGCATGAGTACAGCCATACAACCAGATATGGAGCCAGATCTCCTGGGTTTGATTTGGAAGCTTTCCATTTCTCTAGAAACATTGCCTTCCCTTTTCTCCATTCAGTTTTGATTCACACCAACTTTTATTGCACTGTAGATTACCAAGACTCTACCTAGTAAAGATTCTGTACTTCTGTCTACTTGCTGGACCAGACAAATAGCCATATGAGCTTGGGTCATATTATTATCAACCCCACATTGCAAAACCCTTTTTATTACTAACACCATTGTCTACTGCCACCAATGATGCTAATTTTCTAGGAACATGATCATTTTGGCACTCTGTACATGTTCCAGTCTGTGCCAACCTCCAAATCACAGAAAGCTGTTAATTCCAAATCACCTTGTTATAAAATACACTTTGATGTCCTCTTTCAAGTTGGCATGAATGGTTTAGACAAGTAGGAGGACAACGTGCTTTGTATCTCTGAGGCCTTTGCTTTGGCAAGGGCATAGCTCATGTGACAATGTGCTATAGTAAAATGCTTTCTGCAATCTGATGCAGGTTGAAGATATGTGCCAAAACCAATACTGAGACACTCTGCCAGATGCTCTCAGTGCAAGCAATAAATTAGCTGCAAGTCAAGTTCATATTTCAGAAGACAATGTAATGTTGAAGAACTCGGGAGGAAGAGTATTAGTCATTGATGGGAGGAACAGGAGCTTCATATCTTCACCCATTCCTTTCAAAATATCAAAATGATCACGCTAAGTCATTAATGCTGTTTCAATATGTACGCTTGAGAGTAGCAAATTCCAGTGCAAATATCCCAGAGCGACATGGGTTTTTGACCACATCTCCAGAAGCCAACCATAAGAATAGATGATACATCTAGCCTAATGGTTTCAGGCTAAAAGCTATGATCTCTCTCAGCCCCCTGTGTGTGCCTCCCACCTTCGTATCTCTATTTTCTGTCTCCTATTTTCACCAGTCCTTTTTCTTTTTCACTATCTTATGCTCAACTTTTCTTCTTTATATTTAATGAGTTTTTACATCAGCCATGAAGATTGGCCTTGTAATTTGTATAGTATTCTATTTTGTGTACTGTGGTTAAATGATTTCTTAATAGAGAACAAGTGACTTTTCCTCCACTTGTGTAGTGTGACAAACAGTGTTACAATAAATAACTGGTGCTATCTCAGGAATGTGTGAGATATCCTTGGGGTAGCTCCTAAGTTAAGATTGCTCTTGACATTTTTATTGTTACATTAGAGTCTATCTTAATGCGCAGTAGAAAGCACATTTACAAGTTTATAATTTTCTAAGGCTACACTGTTTTGCTATAACAATTCAATGAGAAGCAGAGAAAGTTGATGAAATTTTCTATTAAGGTCCTCTTTCACATGGAGATATCCAGCAAAATGGTAGATCAGAGGAGTTTTACACCCATATCTCTTGTAACAACAGTAATTTGAAAGTCACCCATGGATGCGTCCCTTAGGAAGATCCATTTAGGAGACACTTCTACTTGGATCTTCTGTGGTACACTGGCCTTCTAGTGTGTACAAATATTTTTCTGCTGGTTAATATATATATATATATATATATATAAATTTCTTTATCCTATATATATATTTCTTTATCAAATTTTCTCATTGACACTTTTATTTGCATATATGTATATATGTGTATAGTAATTCTGTTTGCTGTCACCTTTATGAATCTAGGATCCATATATGAGGGCATGCAGCCTTTGTTCTTCTTGGCTGGGTTATTTAAATCATAATTTTCCCAATTCTATCCATTTACTTACAAATTTTATGATTTCATTTTTCTTTACTAACATTGCATTTTATATTTGTACCAATTTTCCTTATCCATTCATCCATTAATGTACATTTAGGCTGAATTAATTCCATAGCTATTGTGAATAGAGTAGCAATGAACATGGTTTAGGAATGGGATCTTTAATATTTTGTGTTTTAATGCTGTATGTAGACAGAATTTCTCCTACAAAATCAAGTACTAACAAAAATTTAGTTAATAGTAATTTTTGCTAATTTCTTGTTTAACAGTTTCCTTTATTCTCTAATGGTTCATTTATTTATTTTATAGCTTTTAGATAAAATGTAATTAACTTACTTTCCCCCTTCATCCTCCTTCCAACCCCCTAAGTCCTCCTTTAACTCCTTTTATATTGCCTTCTCAATCTCAAACTGATAGTGTTTTTCTTTAATTATTATTGTGATATATACATATATGTATGCATAAATATATAAATACAATCCATTGAGGTTTTTTGTTATTTGTATAGATATGGTTTCAGGGCTGACCACTTTGTATTGGGTAGAAGGCTCCTCACTAGTAGAAGCTAATTATCAGAAATCATTAGTTTTCTCCTCCATTCTCCCTTCCCATTTCCATGTTAGTAGGGTTTACTGACTTATCATTGTTCGGGTCTTGTTTATGTAACTATTTCTATAAGAGACTCTTTCATACCAGATATCTTGGTATCCTGGTTCTTACACTTTTTCTGCCTCCTTTTCTGCAATGTTCACAGGGTAATAGATGCAGGAGCTGTGGTGTAGATGTATCCATTGCATCTGGGCTCCCCACAGTCCATTGATCACTGCACTGTGGTTTTCTGTGATGGTCTCCATTTGCTGCAAAGTCAAGCTTCCCTGATGAGGGGTGGTGATAGGTACATTTGCCTATGGGTATACGTATAAATTTAGAATGTAGTTAAGAATTATGCTGGTCTAACAAAGTGATGGTAGCAGACTCCCTATTCATGATCTCACTACTGCCAGGAAGCTGGCTTTCTCTCATGTTGAGTGAACAGAAAGTCCAATTCAACTGTGGGTTACTACCAACATGTGAGTGCCATATATTATACCTTTATGGATATTTTGCCGTGCTGGTCATTGTTGTGATTTATAGGTATCACTCTGGGTAGGACTATTAGTTGCGTTTCTCTCTTGTCACCTGCATAGCACATTCTGGTACCATGGGAGCTAGAACACAGGAAGGAAACATTCAGGATAGATCTCACTTAAGCCCTACATAGTAAGTGTGTAGTGTCCTTAGCAACAAGGGCTTTCCCCCAACCACTGAAGGACAACCAAGGGCAACAGTAATACTGTTTTGGAGATCACCTGGACCACCATGACCAAACCTTCACAAGGAAATTTCTTATGCCTCATATTAGGCTTTTTGTCAATCTATGCTTCTTGTAAGGAAACACTGTCAGAACAAGTGGCACAATCTCCCCTAAGCATATGTGCACATGCATTCCCCCATATATATGTTTATATGTACTGTGTACAACTCCAGGGAAGCACAAAACAATAAGGTTTCTTAAGGCTTTATCTTTATTTTCTCAAGCTTTCACCAATGCATGTAAGCTGATCAGTAAATGTTCTTTCTTTGCCCTTTTTCCTTCCATATTTGCTTGTCTTATTTCCACGGTTAGATCATGCTACACGTACATGCTTTTGTCTCACATTTGTTTCCCTTTAGTTTATAACTGTGTAGTCATTGGTGATAACTTACTATTACTAAGGTTTCAATCACGCTTTAGCAATTTTCTCAGCTATTGTTCAAAAGAATAGAATACAAAAAACACGTGCACACTGATAGCTTGGATAGCATTTTGTGTCATTAGCACTTTTTGGATATTGTTCTACTGTTCTCTTGTGCTGAGATTCTCTAATACAAAGTCTGTTTAAAAGTTCATTTTATCTTCCTTAATAATTACTAGGGAGTTTTTCTCATGTAACCAAAGTATTCCCTTTTTATTTGTGCTATTTAACACTTTTAGAAAGCTATTAGAGTGTTGGCCATTCTAGGAAACTTTCCAAAGTATGATATACTGTTTCTTTTTTGTTGCCTTGCTTATTTCCCCTTTTAAACTGAAAATAATTATTGCATACACAGTTATGGCATACCATTTCAGTATTTTTCTTTTATAAGTGATTTTATTTTTGGATATCTCTTTACTGTATTTATCACTTCTCTGCCATTATTTTAAAATTATTTCTTTATTTTATTTTCTTGCTTCTTTGATTTCTTCCCTTTTGATAATATACCTTCCACCATGCCTGTTTTATGTGACAGTCTCTACTGAAATGGATTATTAGGATGGCTTTTTCTTTTTTCTTTGTTTCTTTCCTGAATTCTGTTGCTTTTATTTTATGTGTTTATTTTATTTTATTTTATTTTATTTTATTTGTGTACGAGTTCATCTCCTTTGTCTGACGCACTGCTCACCATTCTGTGTTTTCACTACAGTATTCCTCTAGAGCTGCAATTGCTTCAATAATTTTTTTTATCTTTCTTTTTTTCATATTCTTTTATTTTTCATTCAAAAATTTATACTTCCTCCCCTTCTCCCAGTCCCCTCCTGATCCCCCACTCCTCCCTCCATCTGTTTCCTTAAGAGGAGGCAGGGTACCCTGCCCTGTGGGAAGCCCAAGGCCCTCTCCCCTCCACCCTGGCCTAGGAAGGTGGGCATCCATATAGACTAGGTTCCCTAAAAGCCAATACATGCAGAAGAGATAGGTCCCAGTGCCATTATCATTGGCTTCTCAGTCAACCCCCAGTGGTAGCCACATTCAGAGATTCCGGTTTGATCATATGCTCATTCAGTCCTGGTCCAGCTGGGTTTGGTGAGCTCCCATTAGATCAGGCACACTGTCTCAGTTGGTGGATCAGCCCCTCGCGGTCCTGACTTCCTTGCTCATCTTCTCCCACCTTCTGCTCTTCGACTGGACTTTGGGAGCTCAGTCCATTGCTCTGATGTTAATGTGGGTCTCTGTCTCTATCTCCACCCATCGGATGAAATTTCTATGGTGATGATCAAGACATTCATCAATGTGACTATGGGACAAGGCTAGTTCAGGCACCCTCTCCTCTGCTGCCCAAGTACCTAGCTGGGGACATCCCCGTGGACACCTGGGATCCCCTCTAGAGCCAAGTCTCTTGCCAATCCTAAAATGACCCCCTTAATGTAGATATCTTATTCCCTTCTCCAATATCCACCCTTCCTCCATCTCCACCCTCCCACTCCCTCAAGGTCTCCCCAGACTTCCCTTCTCCCTTCTCCCTCCCCTTCTCCCTTTTGCCAACCTCCACTCCTACCCCTACCTCCACCCCTAACCCCACTCCCGTTCTTCCAACTTTTGCCCAGTGATCTTGTTTGCTTCCAATTTCCAGGAGGATCTATATATGTTTTTCTTTGGGTGCACCTTGCTATTTGGCTTCTCTAGGCTTGTGAGCTATAAGCCTAATGTCCTTTGTTTATGGCTAGGGTCCACTAATGAGTGAGCACATACCATAATCATCTTTTTGGGTTTGGGTCATCTCACTAAGGATAGTGTTTTCTATTTCCTTCCATTTGCAAAATTCAAGATGTCATTGTTTTATTTTACCATTGAGTAGTATTCTAATGTGTATATATTCCACACTTTCTTGATCCATTCTTCCATTGAGGGGCACCTAGGTTGTTTCCAGCTTCTGGCTATTACAAATAGTGCTGCTATGAACATAGTTGCACAAATGCTTTTGTAGTATGATTGGGCATCTCTTCGGTATATTCCCAAGAGTGGTATTGCTGGATCCTGAGGTAGGTTGATTCCCAATTTCCTGAGAAACCACTACACTGATTTCCAAAGTGGTTGCACAAGTTTGCATTCCCACCAGCAATGGATTAGTGTTCCCCTTACTCCACATCCTCTCCAGCATAGGCTATCATTGGTGTTTTTGATTTTAGCCATTCTGACAGGTGTAAGATGGTATCTCAAAGTTGTTTTGATTTGCATTTCCCTGATCGCTAAGGAAGTTGAACATGACCTTAA
>PVIU01014752.1:0-50682 GCA_004026605.1 Ondatra zibethicus
AAAAAAGAAAAACCCATTTTCTCCTTCCAAACTTACGCATCCAATGGGGGTACTTCACCATTCCACCCAGTTTAGGGAGAATAGATGTTCATCCTCAGGAAGGGGATGTGTCATGGGGTAGATGAGAAATCCTCCCCTTCCCCATCACAGCCATGCCTTAAAAGCATCTGGAAATTATAAGTTGTTGAGAATAGGTAATGTAAATTTTCTTACGGAAGTTAAATTAGCTAGCATATGTAAAGCACGTAAGGAGCTCAGCTAATAAGAGCACTTACTGCTCATACAGGAGGACCTGGCTGTGCACACACCTGTGACCCCCACAGGTAAGGGTAAAAGGAGCTCTCTGGGGCTTTCTGGATGCCAGCCTAGTTCCGTGTTCACTAACATGTTCAGTGATAGATCAGGACACCAGACATCCTCTTCCAGACTCCAAACTTTTGCATGGCTGCACATGCCTGTATACATGTGCACATATATCACATACATACACACACACAAAGATAAATAATCTTGGAGGATTTGTGGGAAGGTGAATATTATCAAAACATGTTGTATCAAACTTTCAAATATTAAGCATTACTTTTTAATTAATTACAATGTTATTTACAAATAATAAAAATAAAAGACAAGACATTCCCATTTTGACCCTTTCCCCGACAGTGTGAGCCTTTTAAAGAGCAAAGAAAACCATGATTCATCTGTACTGTCTTCATCAAACTACCTCCAACCCTTAGACGGACTGTGGCTACTAGCAAGATAGGAGATGCAGAAGTTGGGGGTCAGCTTCCCTATTGCACCCTGATGATAGGAGAATGGTACTGGCTGCTGTGGGACTTCCCATTTCCTGCTATTCCTGGATAGACCAGATTTTCTGCACCACTGGATATGGCCACTGGGTCCTACCTGTTCTTACAACCTCACACTAAGGTCTCAAGACAGATCTGTGCAGTTCTTCCCTGGACATTGCTTGGATAATCAACCCATTCTTCATTTTGACACAGAAAATGGTAGGGCAGGGCCTCAGGGGCCATGAACAAAAACATACCTGAGCCCTGACACCTGGGACACAGAGACCCAAGAGTTGGCAGAGAATGAGGAGAACCTCTGAACAACACTGGCAGATGGGCATGCCCTGGGGGAGCACAAAAGAGGTGAGTGTGGGCAAAGAAAAAGGATGTGAGGGTTTTCCTGGGACAATGGGGTAGAGGTCAGGCCCTTCTCACTGTTCTCAACTTGGTGGAGCTAAGGAAGGGTCCGCAGAAGTCAGCCAAAAGTGGATTGTGACTCAGGAGGCATGGAGGCATGGAGGGGAGCCAGGAGGAGTCAGCTCTGGGCTGAAGTTTCTCAGTTAGGGGAAGGCTGGGAGGAAGATGTGCAAAGAGGCAAATAAGTCACTGATGAATGGGAGTCCCATTTCCTCCAGAAAACTTGGGCAGTAAGACTCAAGATAGAAACTACATCAGAAAATTCTGGGCTTTCCATGTCATGGGAAGTCTGTCCTCTCCTATTTCCATCCTTTCTGATGACCACATAACCCACATCTGGATGGTCCTCTATCTACAGCTCAGACCTTAACTATGAGAGTCCAGAAGGGGTGGGACACAGATGTCATTTGAAGGAAGTCCCAACAGACTCATGTCAAAGACAACTGTGTGGAAGATTCTAGAGATACTTGACTTCCTGAGCTAGATTCAAGAATATACTAGAGTCCCCAGAAGTGGATATGACCTACAGTACAGCCTTGGAAGGCATCATAAACATCACATGTTTGGGCCTTCAACTTCTCTTCTGTGATTCTCTCTCTGACCTGCACCCTACATGGGAACCCCTTAGCATGAACATCCAGCCTGAGGGTGTGATACCCTGTTAGCATGGGATCTACAAGGGTTCAGTGACTGTTGACAGAGGTTTCTGTCCCGCCGCCATTCAGTCCCAAAGAACTACACAGAGGTCTACATTAATTATAAACTAGTTGGCCTAGTAACTCAGCAGACTGAATCATTCCTCTTCCCAGAATTCTCCTGTTCTCGTTGCCCCACCTCTACTTTCTGCCTGGTTGCCTGGCATATACTTCCTGCCTGGCTACTGACCAATCAGCATTTTATTAAACAAGTACAAAAAACAAATCTTTACAGGGTAAAACCATTGTCCCACAGCACTTCATCCCCCCCCCTTTTTTCAAAACAAGAACTCTGAACCAATTCTCCCTTGTTTAGCTTTCTTCCTGACCATTATCCATACAGCTTGTAACCATTCCTTTAAACAAAGAAAAACATCCCATAATCCATGTTTTGGGAATACGGGCAGAGTTTTCCAGGCTACTTCCTGCTGGTTGAGAACACTGATAATCTTATGGGGACCTAAAGAAAATTTTGAATTATGGTCAAGTCCTGAATGAAATATTCTGTGAGGCTTAATCATCTCAGCCAGCAGTCTTGAAACTGTTCTGGATGCAGAACTCAGAGGAAACTCAAACAGAGGTCCTCTGAAATGTTGGATTATCTGGACCATCTGCTCCTATTGGAGATTCTTTAGGGGGTCTTCCTTGATCAAACATGATTTTTCTTAGCCCAGAATGAATCCACAACCTCTCCGTTCCTGTGGAAACAAAAGCAAACCTCTTCTCCAAAGTAACATAACTTTTGACTTAAATTTTAAAGTCAAGGCATTTTCAAAATATATATGTTGGATTAATTCAGCAGCATTTATAATCAAATATCTTTCAGCAGCTTTTGCTGCTTCCTTAGCTATCAAACAATTTAAAGACAACACAATAACATTCAGTATCCAGACTCTCTGTGTAGTTTTCATCTTTATGTGGCTTTATTTTAAACTCTATTTCTTTATTTTTATTTTTGACTTTTTGAGACAGGGTTTCTCTGTGTATTTTTGGCTATCCTGGAACTCACTCTGTAGACCAGGCTATCCTTGAACTCACAGAGATCTGCCTTCCTCTGCCTCCCAAGTGTTGAGATTAAAGGTATGTGCCACCACACTCAACTACCCTCTTTTTTTCTTTTTAGTTTAAGGACTTTATCCTTTTTCTTTTCTCTCCCAAGCCTACATATATTTTTAAACACACTGTAAACCATTTAAAGCTTTTCTTCATCTGAATCTATCTTTATTGTATATCTCTCTTTTTCTGACCACATGAGTCTTTAATTTGCTAAGCAATATGACTAGGATTAAAGCCATGGTTTTGACAGCTGGATCTACCCCATTCCTTAGCTTTTTGATAGTCTAGCCTCATGGCAGAAGTACTAGCCAGAATCATGTTTATTACCACAACTCTATGGAGTTTCAAGGTCCCTGCCACCACCAAAAAGCATGTGGTTGGCTATTCATCAACACCATTTAAGTGTTTTGTGATGGGGCCTCTTAAAAGAGCTGCAAGTTTTTGCAGCTAAAGCTGAGTCAGAAAGCCTTTCTTAAATGAGACCCATTTGCCTCTAGGAAGCAGAGCCCACATGAGAAAATGCTGCTATAAAGAAGCATGCTTACCTCTCTTCTTTTGTGTCTAGAATTACTTCCCAAGCTCTCTCGGGTTTTCTGTGGATGCAATTGTCCATGTTGGCACCATTCTGTTGACGGAGGTTTCTGTCCTGCCCAGTCTTGTAGCCATTTGTACCAAAAAAAAAACTACACAGAGGTCTACATTAATTATAAACTAGTTGGCCTAGTAGCTCAGGCTTGTCTTATTAACTCCTATAACTTATATTAGCCCATAATTCTTGCCTGTGTTAGCCACGGGGCTTGGTACCTTTTATTAGTGAGGCCTTCTCATCTTGCTTCCTCTGCATCTGGGTGACGACTGCAGACTGAATCTTTCCTCTTCCCAGAATTCTCCTGTTCTCATTTCCCTGCCTCTACTTCCTGCCTGGCTACTGGCCAATCAGCATTTTATTAAACAAGTACAAGAAACAAATCTTTACAAGGTAAAACCATTATCCCACAGCAGGTGACCACTGGAGTTCTCAAGGAAAGGAGCTGCTTCAGTTGCCATGCAGACCACAGTGAGAGAAGCATATCTGTGGGATGGTCCTGCTGATGGTGCTTCAGAGTTGGGGTCTATGCCTGGTCTTTGTGGTGGCTGCTTTTGAGGCTCTTCTATGTGACATTTGAGACAACATCAGCTGCAGAAGGGTCAGAGCTCATAAAGCTGTAAGTCTTGCATCATTATGTGAGTTTAGATTTAAATGTATATAACATGAAAGGAGGGAAAGAGGGGAAAGGAAAGGAGGAGACAAAAGAAGACAGCCGAGAATGGGGTGAAGCTGATCAAGGTGCCATTGTGTACATATTTGAAAATGTTCCCAACTAACCACACTTGCCATCTCATCCCTATGATCCTAGAATTTGAGAAGCAGAGCAAGGAGGATTAGGACTTTAAAAGCAGCCTGAGTTACAGAGTGTGTAGGAAGGCATCCTAAACTAAGACTCTCCCTCAAAAACTAACAACTCAGAACAAACAAACAAACAAAAATCTCCAACAACAAAAGTCAAAACTCACAAGTGAAAAATATTTACTAGAAAAGAAAAACAAATGAAAACTGTTTGAATAGTTGGTCTACCTTACTTCTCCACCAAGGACCCCAGGCAGGAAGGAAACAGGATACCTTTGGATCTCTTATCTTCATGACTCCAGGAAGCTGAAGTGTCCGTGTTTGCTGCAGGAAGAGAACTTGAAATCTTGATGCTATCATCGCTTATCTTGATGAGACCCAGGATGTCCTAAACAACAGCACCCTTTGTGTCTAAAGATGAGGAAACCAGAAAGGACAGAGACCTGGGGATGGAGGGCTTCAGAAAAGACAGATATGTGGAATGGGGAGGGGAGCTTCAGAAAGCATGGAGGTGATCTCTGTGACTACCATAGCCAGCAGAGCGTCTAGCCAAGTGAGGAAAGAAAGAAGTCTGGTTCAACATAAGTCATTAGCCAGTGTTAGTTCAGGCTCTGACACCTGGAAGTTTATTTTAGGCATATTGAAGTACAGCACAATTTGGAAAAAGTTTTCTGGTGATAATTAACTCAGTCCCATGTGCACAATAAAGCTTAAGGTATGACTCCACCAAAACTCTTTGTAAAGTACATGTGCCGTCTTTCATAAAGATGAGTTCTATAGGTACATGTGACATCTTACGGGTCCCAGGAAGGATCTGGTGTGGTCTGGGTCACACAGATAGGGCAAAGGTCACTAGACTGTTAACCACCTCTGTTCCCAGTCTTCTGGACAGAAAGCAGGTCAGACATCTTTCCCTTTGAAGAGATAGCCCGGCATGTCAACATTGCTGTTTCCCCTAAGATTATGACTACAAGGACCTCCATGTCTCCTACAAAAAAGGACAGAGACCTGGGGGTGGGAGAGTTTCTTCCTGACCACACGCCCTCCTTCTTCAGGCTACTGTTGGTGTGAGATGTTGGAGAAAGGAAAAAAGAAGAATGTTAAGAACAAGAAATAAAATTTGGTCTCAGATAATTTTTATTGTTCAAAAGTAAGAAATTTGGGGAAGGGAATATTAAATACCAATGAGAGCTACTAAAGAAATGCAAATAAGATCACAAGGTGATACAAAAAAATCACACCTATTATAGTGGTTAAAATAAAAATGAACAGGCTGGGGGAATCATTCTGTAAGCACTGTCTGCTTCACAAACATGAAGAACCTCAATTCGGATCCCCAACACCCACAAAAACTGGATTTGGTGGCCTATGCCTTTAACTCTGGTACTGGGGAACAGTTACAGGCAGAGTCCCAGAGTTCATGGACAAGTAAGTCTAGCCAAGAAATGGTGCAATGCGGGTTCGGTAAAGGGACCCTTTCTCAAAAGATGAGAGGGAGGGTTATAGGGGAAGAATCTCGAGGTCCACTCTGACCTGTACATGCACAGAGGCACATACCCATACACAGAATGAAAGAAAGAAAGAAAGAAAGAAAGAAAGAAAGAAAGAAAGAAAGAAAGAAAGAAAGAAAGAAAGAAAGAAAGAAAGAAAGAAGAGGAAGGAAAAAAGGAAGGAAGGGAGGGAGGAAAGAAGAAAGAAGACAGGAGAGGGAGGGAGAGAGGGGATGGAAGAAGAGGGGAAGGAAGGAAAAATAAAGAAATAAATGCACCCAGGCAGTGGTGGCACACGCCTTTAATCCCAATACTCAAGAGGCAGAGACAGGTGATGTGGGAAGTCCTTCTGTAAATGTGTTGCTTTTCTTGGTTAATGAATGAAGAAACTGCTTTGGCCTGTGACAGGGCAGAATAAAGCTAGGCAGGAAAACTAAACTGAATTCTGGGAGAAAGTAGGCTGAGTCAGAGAGAGGCCACATAGCCACTGCCTGAGACAGATGTGCCAGAACCTTGCTGGTAAGACACAGCCACTTGGTGACCCACAGATTAATAGAAATGGGTTAATTTAACATATAAGAGCTAGCTAGGAATATGCTTAAGCTATTGGCCAAACAGTATTGCAAATAATATAGTTTCTGTGTGTTTGTTTTGGTTCTGGGCAGCCAGGAACGAACAAGCAGCCTCTCCCAACAGGCAGGCAGATCTCTATTAGTTTGAGAGCAGCATGGTCTACAGAGTGAGTTTCAAGACAGCCAGGGCAACACAGAGAAATCCTGTCTCAAAAAGAAAGAAAGAAAGAAAGAAAGAAAGAAAGAAAGAAAGAAAGAAAGAAAGAAAGAAAGAAAGAAAGAAAGAAAGAAAGGAAGGAAATGCAATACCAAAGACTGTCAAAGATATAGAACAACTGGATTGTTGACGGAAGGAACATAAAAGAATGACCACAGTTGGACAATTTCATATAAAACTAAACATACCAATCCAAATTATTTGGGAGCCTGGGCAGGGAGGATCACAAGTTCAAGGTCAGTCTGATCTGACAGTAAACTTGAGTTTTACCTGTACTACATATACAGAGCCTGTCTCAAAGTAACACAAAAAATATATATAACTGCTACAATCATATCCCTGGGTGCAAATACTAAAGAAGTGAAAATTACCTCCATATAAAAGCCTGTATACAAGCACCATGGCTTTATTTATAGTTACCAAAACCTGGCACCAACCACGAGCTCATTATTCTGTGCATAGCTGAATAAACTGTAATCAATTCTATTTTGTGGAATACCAAATGGTAATAAAAAAATAAATTCAGTACTGAAGAACACAGCTCTGGCGAGCATTACACTAAGTGAAAAACAAGCCAAGAGGCATAAACAATAATCCTATCTGTGTGATCTATTCATACAACATTCTTAATATGACAACTTCCAGGGATGGAAAACAGACTAATCCAGCTAGTGGCTGCCTGGATGAGGGGTAGTGGGAGGGGAGGACAGCTGTGACTACAGAGAGGAAGTACAAAGAGATCCTTGGGGAGACAGACAGAGCTGCATCCTGGCTGGGTGTGGGACCAGTAAAGTATAGATAAGGACAAGCAAATAAGTTGAGGTGGATTTTAAGACCCTGAGTTGTTCTAAAAACTGACTTTACTGATGCAGAGTCGACTCTTTCATTTAAAAGGGTTTTTTTTATTATGGGGTTAGAAAGATGGACCAGTAGTTAGATACTGCAGGTGACCCAAGTTCAATTCCCTGGCTCCCAAACCCACAAAAAGATAAAATAAGAAGGAACCATACACATATTCCAACAAGGCAGGTTTCCTGAGTTCATTATGACACTGTAGTTATGAAAGATGTAGTCCTTAGAGGAACTGAGAAGGCTACACAGAGCTCTTTGAAAAGTTGAAATTTACTGTGAGCTTTTTGTAAAAAGGTAAATTTGAAAGTGACAGACTATAGCAAGGAGGCTTCCTGGAACCCACATGGTAGAAGAGAAGGAACTCTCACAAGCTGTCCTCTGGCCTCTATATGCATTCTGTTGGCACACTCACAGAATAAATAAATGCATGTGATAGAAAAATTAAGATGTATTGTTCTTAATTGTGTTTATGTGTCCATCTGTCTGTGCGTGTGCACATGAGTGCTGGTACTGCAGAAGTCAAAGGCATCAGGTGTGAGATGCCCAACATGGATGCTGACAGAACTCAGAGTCTCGGCAAAAGCGGTAAACACGCTCAACCACACAGAGCCAAACACGCTCAACCACACAGAGCCGTCCCTCCAGCCACGTAACAATAAAAACTTTTTAAGTGTTGTATGAAAGGAGAGAAGGTTAGCACTCCCTTGACAAGGATGGAAGAGGCCCTTGGGCCTAACAACATGCATACGGTTAAGGCATTGCCACCTACTTTGCGGCATCTAACCACTGTTTCTCCTTGGACTTCCCACAGGGCAGAGTACCCTGCCCTCTCTTAAGGATGTAGGGGGATGTAGGGGGAGGGAGGAGGGCTAGTGGGGGAGCGGGAGGGGCCTGGGAGAAGGGGAGGAAGTGTAAATTTTTGAATAAAAAAAATAAAATAAAATAAAAACTTTTTAATAATAATAATAATAAACCTTCAGAGTAGACTATGCCTCAGCAAAGTTGGTTTTTAGAATAGCTCAGGATTTTTTTTTAATTCACCTCTAACTTATTTATTCATCCTTAGGTATATTTTCCCTGGTTCTGATTTTTGCATCTCATATTCTGTTTGTGCTGATGGCAAGCAAACAAATAATTTTTGCAAAACATGGCATGAAAATCAATAACTACGACTTAGCTTTCAACTGTGAAGCAGTTACTTGATCGCAGGTGCTGTGCTAGGCCCTGTAACATGGTTAAAGTCCAAACAGGTCTCTTCATTGTCCCTTCCCACACCCTGTATCAGCACCGCCAATCCCCGTTTTCACACATAGTCCTAAATCTAGTTCTTCCCTGTGCTCTGTTGCTTGTTCTTGGCTCTTTCACCAAAACACAAATAGCAATTTCTGAAATAAAAGGAAGAGGACACAAAGCAGGAGCTCTTTAGCCACCGGAAAACAGAAACCCTGCCGACTAAGAAGTAGTAGGAGGGAATGGCTTCCAGGCAGCAGGAATTAGACAGGGCTGTGAGTGAGGTGGGCGTGCGCCTGCTTCAAGCAAAGAAGCTACTGAACAACGCCCCCATGAACAGGGCTGTAGTACCAAATTCAAAGCCGTTTATTTTGAACTGCCGTCCTTCACTATAGCCACACAAATTCATATCATTATTCCCAGGAAATGTTAGTGCACACCTAAAGAACGCTGAAAGAGAAAAGCCCAGACAACGGCAGTACTTCTTAAATAGCAAAGACCCTTTGCTTTTTTTTTTTTAAGGTTTATTTATTTTGTAAACAGTGTTCTGGGGCTGGAGAGATGGCTCAGTGGTTAAGAGCACTGGCTGCTCTTCCAGAGGTCCTGATTTCAATTCCCAGCAACCACATGGTGGCTCACAACCATCTGTAATGAGATCTGGCGCCCTCTTCTGGCTTGCAGGCATACATAGAGGCAAAATGTTGTATACACAATAAATAAATCTCTTTAAAATAAAAAAAAATAGTGTTCTGCCTGCGTGTATGCCTGCGTGCCAGAAGAGGGCACCAGATCTCATTATAGAAGGTTGAAAGCAGCTATGTGGTTGCTGGGAATTGAACTCAAGAGCAGCCAGTGCTCTTAACCTCTGAGCCATCTCTCTAGTTCAAGACCCTTTGTTCTTTACTGTTCTCATATTTTTCAAAGTTCACTGCAAATGGAAAGCTTAGTAGTCACTCAAGGACAGTGATCAGTGACCATTATTCCAGGACTCTGGTTTGAGGTGACTCGTGGAGGGACAAAGGATGATCAAGAATTCACAACAGCTACTGTTTTGGAGGGGTTTTGTTTGTTCATTTGTGTTTGTTTGTTTGAGTCTGAGTTTCTCAAACACCAGAAGATGAAAACGATGTAACAACCATCATACAACACACTTAGAACACAGAGATGGATTCTCCTTCTCCAGTTCTCGTGTACCCTTGTGTAAATGCTCCCTCTTTAAAACTTCAGCTCCCAACCAGACAGTGATGGTGCTATCCTTTAATACCAGTATTCAAGAGGGAGAGGCAGATGGATCCCCATGAGTTCGTAGCCAGGCTGGTCTACAAAGAACGTTCCAACAAAGCCAGAGCTGTTACACAGAGAAACCCTGTCTTGAAAAACCAAACCAAAGCTTCAACTCTCATCCCAAGTCCATATTAAGTATTTTAAGGTGTTGAGAATGAAATTTAACAGATGTTTTTCTCCAAACTCAAACTCCTCCAAGGATACTCTAAGAGACCTAGAAAGTAGAAAAAGGTGTGCTATAATTAACACCACAAAGAAAAATCCAACCATTTCATCCCCTAAAAAGAATCAAGACTGTTATTAAGTTAGCGGCTTCCATTATCAAGATTTCAAAAATAGTTCAACTTAAATATATTAAAAATGACATGGGATGAGGAGCCCAAATTCCAGCTAGGGCCATACATCTTTTGTGTTTATTCCTAGAATGGTGTCTATTACATATGGTTCACTTCATATTTTTAACTAAATTTAAAAATTAACAACACAACTCCTCAGGAGAGTTTTGTTTCTGAAATAAACAGAAAATGCATATGATCCCAAAAGTGTATGAGATACATACTTCTGGCTTCAATCCACCTAACACACGCTCTTCTCCAAACTACTTTTCTCTATCCCTGAGCTTGAGATTATATTTTGTTATTAACTTTTGTCAGTGAGGGTACAAAAGGGGGGGTCTTTATGATATTTTCATACATATGAATCATCACACATTCTTATATTTACCCTCCTTCTTCCTCTTTCCCTTGTCTCCCCCTACCCCCCCAAAAAAGAGGGCTTTCCCTTAAGTTTACCCTGCCCAGGTCAGGGGTCGGAACCCTTGTAAAATGCAACAGGAGCTTCTAGATGGAGTCGTAATGAATTTCTACACTTCTCTTTTACATGTAAAGATCATGCTGTGCACCTTCTTAAAAGCACAAGTGCTGTGGATTAAATGTGAAATGCCCTGACACACAGGCTTCTGTGTTTGAACTTAGTCCAGCTAGATGGCACTGTTTAGGAAGCCGCGGGATCTTGCAGCCCGGCTAGCAGAAATGGGCGGCAGTGCGCCTTGAAGGTTATATCCACCTGTAGCTCCAGCCTGAGCTCTCTCTTCTGAGCTGCCAAGATGTAAAAAGAAGTGGCCACAGTGCACCTCTGTGTACTGGCCAACTTCCAGCACCAGGCTGTCATGGACCACAATGAGCTGAATACGCCCTATGAAACACCAAGCTAAAACAAACCTCTCTCCTGTCAGATGTTGGTCCCACTGATCAAGACCACAGAACGGAGAGATAATTGAAGATTGATGTGCATTCAATAGCCAGAAAGTACAGGGATATAGGCAGCCATGGTGGCAGTGGTGGTGGCAATGGTGGTAGCAGCTGCATGGGCGTGGGTAGTGGTAATCATCATGGAATGGAGATGGTGATATCGGCAGCAGTGGGACCACTGGTCAGTTGTACATTTCTGCTGTTCCAAGCAACTCAGTTCATGGGAGTTTGTTACGACAGCCCCAGGAAATTAACTCAATTGCTCTCCTGCTCTCTTCTATCAACAGTACCTGGTTTGCAATGGTTCGACTTGTTCCCTTTTTTTATTTTACAGCAGTGCAATAGCAATAGGCACACAGCAAGACTTAGATGGTGACTTTTGAACTTTGTGTAAGCACACATGCATGTGGCTGTGACGGCACGTGTGTGTATGTGAAGGCCAGAGGGCAGCCTCACATGGCTTCCTCAGTTGCTCTTCATTTTGGAGGCAAGGACTCTCGCTAACCTGGAGCTCACTAATTCAACTAGACTGGCTGGCCCGTGAGCTCCAGGATTCTGCCTTTCTTTGCTCTACCATAGAGCAGGGGTTATAGTGGCATACCAACACGCCCGGCTTTGTTTGTTTTGTTTCAGTTTTTACTCTTTGAAAACTTCATATATAAATCTTGGTCATATTCACCCCAGCTTCCCCTCCTCAGGTCCCTCCCAACTTCATGTCATCCTTTTATAGTTTTTTATTTATTATTTATTTTTAACTGAGTCCGGTTACATACCCAACTTTTATAAGGGTGCTAAGGATCTGGTCCTCACACACATGTGCCAAGCACTTTATTGGCTGAGTATCTCTCTAGGCCCCTTCACTTTTGAACTCTGCTCTTTTCCTGAGCTAGCAATGTGTGATATGACCATTCTCACACAATGCTGGCAGTGGTCGTGAGAAACACTCCCAGCAAGCCACTTGATCACAGGGGTGAGGAAGAAATAATACTCTACTGTGTTCTATGCTGCTGAGCCATGTATGGTGTTCAATAGGCCAAATATTTTTAGATCTACTTCAAAATCCATTTTCAATTTATTTTTTTTTCTACTTACAATGGATTCTTTGAGACATAATCTAATTCTAAGTCAAAGAACATCTGTATCAGTCATTTAAAATTAGTAAACTAAGCTGGGCGGTGGTGGCACATGCCTTTAATCTTAGAACTTGGGGGCTGGAGAGATGGCTCAGAGGTTAAGAGCATTGCCTGCTCTTCCAAAGGTCCTGAGTTCAATTCCCAGCAACCACATGGTGGCTCACAACCATCTTTAATGGGGTCTGGCGCCCTCTTCTGGCATGTAGGCCTACGCACAGATAGAATATTGTATACATTATAAATAAATACATAAAATTCTTTAAAAAATTTTAAAAAAAAATCTTAGAACTTGGGAGGCAGAAGCAGGTGGATCTCTGTGAGTTTGAGGCCAGCCTGGTCTACAAGAGCTAGTTCCAGGGCAGGCTCCAAAGCTACAGAGAAACCCTGTCTCAAAAAGCCACAAAAAAAAAATTTAATAAACTAGCCAGGCAGCGTAGCACACACCATTGATACCAATACTCCAGAGACATAGGTAGGCAGATTTCTGTGAATTTGAGGTAAGCCTGATCCATATAGTCAGTTCAAACAGAGCTAGAGTTACATAATGAAACCATGTCAAAAAAAAAAAAAGGTAAACCAGGCAATAGCGGTGCGCTATTTTAATCCCAGCACTCAGGAGGTAGAGGCAGGCAGATCTCAGGTGACTTCAATGCCAGCCTGGTCTACAGAGTGAGCTCCAGGACAGCCAGGGCTATTACACTGAGAAACCCTATTTCGAAAAAAACCTACATAAATAAATAAACAAAGTGCATGCCTTTAATCCTACCACTCCAGAGGCAGGGGTGGGGTAGTAAACTAATCCTTTAAATATTAGTCTCCCAACAACCTGGCCACATGTGTTAGTCCATACCGTCACTTGCTTTCTCCTGTCTTTGACTATGGTCCACCCCCAACTCCTCCAGCTTGTTTACAAAGTTGTATTCATTGGGCAAGATCAAATTTAAGTGATTCTCTTCAGGGAGGTTCACCATGAGTCATCATGACCAATTTAATTGTTCCCTTTGTTATGCTTTAAGCATTTTGTATAGCTCATATAATCAGGAGCTTGAGATGTTCTTTTCAAAAGAACAAGAGAGCAGTTTTTACTTTTGCTCAGGAGAAATAAACATCTTTTTCCACACTGGGAGAACAGCAGTCATCTTGGACTCCAAATTACACTGATTCAGAATGCAGTGGGCACACCCTGTGGCAGCACAGTAATTCCTGTCTCCTGGTGGGCAGTATCTTTAAATAAATTCTTCCTGATGAGTACCGACAGAAGCCAGGACTTAGTGCTAACATTCCTGGGATCTCACTCTGGTCTACTCTTAGCTCTAGGATCCTTGTAATGGTCATAGAAAGAATAAAGACAATATCTATATTCAGGGCATAGCGTAGAAGAGGATTTGTGGCAAAGTGCATGTGTGGCTCCCTCAAAAGATGTGAGTGGGCATTGGCAAAGCTCCACCAGTTCCTAGCTATGTAAGCTTTCAGTCAGGAGGGAGGAGGGCATCTCCAGCGACCTTCAAGACTGCGGATATCTGGCTAGCTACCTCATGCGAACACAATATGGCAAGCATGCTGGGATACACCTTCCCTGATTATGCTGCATTACTTGGCGAAAGTGAAAGCATTTCACAGATGCATTGTTTACGTTGCTTTAGTGGGATGGCAGGGTGTTGTGAGGCAGTTGTTGACAGTATCGATGATTAAACCCAGAGCCCTCCACATACTAGGTCAGCACTTTATTACTAAACTACATTCTGTGAGGGCTAAAGGTATAAGTTTAAATTACTGTGTTTAAGAAATCTAGGTAAGGGCTGGAGAGATGGCTCAGTGGTTAAGAGCACTGCCTGCTCTTCCAAAGGTCCTGAGTTCAATTCCCAGCAACCACATGGTGGCTCACAACCACCTGTAATGAGATCTGGTGCCCTCTTCTGGCCTACAGGCATGCATGCAGGCAGACCATTGTATACTTAATAAATTAATAAATCTTTAAAAAAAAAAAAGAAAAGAAATCTAGGTAAACCGGGCGGTGGTGGTGGTGCACACTTGGGAAGCAGAGGCAGGCAGATCTCTGTGAGTCTGAGGCCAACATAAAATGTCTATGGTGCATACCCTATCATCATAGATGTTGTAATTTATTTAAAAACACCACAAAGAGAAGTCACACCATACAACAAGGCTCACATGGGAGGTTTATTGGAAGAAGAGAGAAAAGGGGCAGAAAAGGGGGCAGAGACCGGTCCCTGAGTACAAGAGTAGCAAAAGTGAGAGCAAGAAAGAGACAGGAGGTGAGCAAGGTCCACCTTTTAAAACGGAACTAAGCAAATGTGTATAGTAACTGTTCGTAGTACCTACAGCTGAGGACATATGTTGGCAGAGACTGCTTGTTCGTGCCGCCGCCCAGAACTGAAATAATCACACAAAAGCTGTATTAATTAAAACACTGCATGGCCTATTAGCTTATGCATATTTCTAGCTAGCTCTTACATGTTAAATTAACCTATCTCTATTAATCTGTGCATCACCATGAGGTCGTAGCCTACCAGCAAGGTTCCAGCAGGCATCTTTCTCCTTTGGTGGCTACATGGCATCTCTCTCTGACTCTGCCTACTCTTTCTATATATCTCTTTCAGTCTGGCTATATTCTGCCCTGCTATAGGCCAAAGCAGATTTATTCATTAACCAATAAAAGCAACACATATACAGAAGGACTTCCCACATCAGACATATCCTGTCAGGACCCTAAGGGCAGGCCAGTACAGATGCCTGGATACTAACATTCCTCCCTTTTGCTTATCATAAAAAGATGAGAAGTTAAAAAGGGGTAGCAGGTGAGGTAGGGATGAGGATGCAGTGTTCTCAAGACTGCTTCCTGTTGATGTGGGGGGGGCACCAATCTTCTTTGGCGGACCTGAGAAAGCTGGGGTGCTGACCATGTCCTGGGGGAGCTAGATGTTTCACTTCACTGTCCAGGCTCTGTGGAACCATCAGGCACTGCTTGGACCTGGCAAATTGCTGTTCAAGATGGATCCGAGGACGATGGAGACGGATCAACTCCCTGGAGCTCGCAAGAACTTTGAGTTGACAAAAAGAGGTAAGTTTTAGATACATTAGAAAGCAGCTAAAGAGAATTGAAAACCCTGATTTTGTGGCTACGATACTATACTGGTAGAGTATAGCATTTAGTGTTCGGCCAGGGCTAGACTAGTAGCTTCTCTAGAAGCTTGGTATTGAACACTCAGCAAAGTCATAAGGACTTAGGAGTTATAAACCAAAGTTACCAATCCAAAATATTTAAGGTTTATTGCTTTCTTAGTCTAAAAGGAGATAAAATGAACAGAGAGCTCATTAGGACTAAGAAGTGTGCTCTAACCTTAGTAAAAGATGGCTTCTAGCCACATAGCTGCTTGTATCATAATGAGATCAGCCAAGATGGAAGAGACATGTGGTTCTTTAAATAAAAAGAGAGGGAGAACCAGTGTGTGCTGAGCAAGAGAAAACTGGCTTCCCCGTGAGACCCGTGTGTTGTAGCAAACAGACAGGACATTTAAGGGGAGCAGATAAACACAAACAGGTTTTGGAGCAATAAAAGAGAAAGGAAGTGGCGAATTCTTTCTGTTTCCAGACTGCCTAATCCAAGGAATACTGAGGCCAGACTTGGTTTGAAATGAGTGGTCAGTGGTCTCCAAAAGGCATCCCATTGGGAGCGAGGATGTATAGACAGTGGCACAGTTCCCATGAGTGAGCAGAGAAGACCCAAGGGTCTGCAATTCCTAGAGTCCCAGGAATTCAGAGAGGATCAAATTAAGTAGGCACAGGTTGTCCATGCATTGACACGCAAGAACAGGGGCCAAGGGCTCTGAGCCCGAGAGAAACACAGTCACCGGTACTAGTACTTAAAGAAAAGCTAGAAGGCGAGGAGAGGACTGTGTTTGAGAAAGGAAGCCTCATGCCCAGGGGAACGGTCAGGGGTGGGTTGCCCCACCAGAGACCCAGTTGCCAGTATTGAATGTAAGGCAAAGCTGCCAGTGAATGAGAAAGCAGATTTGTTGCAGGTGCAAGAGAGCAGATCAGAAAACAGTATCTAAGGGATATTTGGGCCAGATCTGACTGCAAAGAAGATCTTGCAGACAAGTTTAGAAGCCCTTAAATAGGGCACTGGGTGCAAAAGTTGGAGGTACAAATGATGCCAAAGTTCCCACGAGTGAAGCAGATGAGACCCAAGGGTCTGTAATTCCTAGCATCCCAGGAATTCAGAGACACAGGCTGCTCAGTGATTCATTAAACACAGAACAGGAGCTAAGGGCTCCAAGAGAGACATTGTTGCCTGGTAACCAGGGCTAGGCCAAAAGGTGAGAAACCACACTCAAGAGATGAGTCCTCACTCGTGGGAAATGGCCAGAGGTGGAGAAGAAGGGGCTCACCAATCGTACCAGTGTTGGATGGCGGGGCCCAGTGGTCCATTAGTTGTAGAAGTGAGGCTGTCCTATGTGGATTGGGTTCCAGGGTCCCAGTGTGCTTCAGAATGCCGGTGGGCAGAAGGAAGTGCCAGGAGAGCCTTCCCAGTCAGGGAACCAATGTTGTAATTTATTTAAAAATACTACAAAGAGAAGTTACACCATACAAAGGGCTCACACAGGAGGTTCATTGGAAGAAAAGAGAGAAGGGGCAGAGACTGGTCCCTGAGGACAAGAGTAACAAAAGAGAGAGAAAGAGAAAGAGACAGGAAGTGGTCAAGACCCACCTTTTAAAAGGAAATGAAACAAATGTGCACAGGAGGTGTTTAGTGGTTACAGCTGAAGACATATCCTGTCAGGACCCTAAGGGCAGGCCAGTGCAGATGCCTGAATGCTAACAATAGAGCCTTCATCCAGTAACTGATGGAAGCAGATGCAGAGATCCACAGCACAAGGCTGAGCTCTGGGAGTTCAGTCGAAGAGAGGGAGGAGGGATTATATGAGCAAGGGGACCAAGATCATGATGGAGAAATCCACAGAGACAGCTGAACCAAGCTCATGGGAACTCACCAACTCTAGACCAACAGCTGGGGAGCCTGCATGGGACCAAAGTAGGCCCTCTGCATGTAAGCAACAATTGTGTAGCTTGTTCTGTTTGAGGAGCCCCTGACAGTGGGACCAGGATCTATCCCTGGTGCATGAGCTGACTTTTTGGAGCCCATTCCCTATGGTGGGATGCCTTGCTCAGCCTTGATGCTGGGGGAAGAGCCTTGACCCTGCCTCAACTTGACATGCCAGGCTTTGTTGACTCTCCGTGGGAAGCCTTACCCTTTCAGAGGAGTGAGTGGGGGAGGGGACTGTGTTTGGTATGTAAAATGAAAAAAAAATTTTTTATGGTTTATTTAACTTTTTTATGTTAAATTTTATGTGCACTGGTGTGAAGGTGTCAGATCCCCTGCAACTGGATCTTCAGACAATTGTGAGCTGCCATGTGGGTGCTGGGAATTGAACCCGGGTCCTCTGAGAAGAGCAGTCGGTGCTCTTAACCACTGAGCCATCTCTCCAGTCCCGAAAAAAAAAAAAATTTAAATAAAAGAATTTTTTTTAAAAAAGAAATCTAGGCAGTCCACCCCAGGCTCTAAGGACAAGGCATGGTTCTGCCAGAGCCGTGTTGGATTCAGTGGGACAAGGATGTCGGGGTCCAACCCCAACATAAATTATCTCTCTGGACCGGCGCCAGAATAACTGAGACACAGTTCACACAGCAATGTCGGAAGGGAGTCTCAGGGTCCATTCAAATCCTGGAGATCACCTGCGTTTATTCTCAAAACAGCTTTTATATCCAAAGGTAAACTGAGGGGGAAATTCATTAGCATTCTGTTTTCGGGGTAACAGGACTAAAGTCATGTCCGCAACTATGGCTGTTCTGTCACTAGCTTGGATTAACACCTCTTCCCAGGCAATCTCCATAATTACAAAGAAGGGAGCAGAACAACATTAGCATATCCTGACCCAGGCCACAGCCAGTCTGTAAGTGCTAGGTGACCACCTCAGATGCCAACGGTGGCTTGAGAGCCTGGCCGGCAATACAATGCAGAAATATGTGGCCTGTATAATATTGTCCCACACCAGGAGACCCAGACGCATGCGTGGGGAGGTCCACCCCAGGCTCTGAGGAAAAAATATAGGCCAGCCATATGCCACTGGGCAGTCAGGCACTACTATGGTGGGCAAACATGTGGTGCAGTATGGGAGAGAAAGACAGACTGGTTCATATCCTGTGGACAGGGGCACATCTGAATAGGTGAAAGCAGTGAGGAGTGGACTGAGGTGGGTGGCTTGATTGTCATCCATGGCCATGGTGGTGTCTGGCCCTGATGCAGCCAGGGTCTTTGCTGATTTCTGTGGTGCTGGATACCACTGAAGGCCAAGAGGATAGGGCTGTGCAGAATTGGCCCTGCCCCTCACCAGCTAAAGTACTCAGGAGAGAGGGGCCTACACCTCACCTAGGCAGCACAATAGAGCTGACCCTGGAGACAGGGGTGTGGGTGAGCCAGACCTGAGGGCATGGGAATGGGATATCTGGTACCACTCCCCTCTCCTTCCCTTCCCCCTCATCCCTGTCACCCGCAACTGGTGAGGGAGCTGAGCTTCCCCTTTACCAGCTGCAGTACTGCGGGAAGTGGGCCCTGCACCTTGTCTAAGCAGCACAATGCAGATGACCCTGTCGACAGGGGCAAGGATGAGCCAAGAATGTGCGCATGGGAGATCTTTCTCCACCCCCTCATCTGCCATATGGTGGCTTGAGCAAGGGAGAGATGCCCTCCCTCTCCCGCTTGCTGCCGGAAGTCATAAGAGCAGGAGCACTATCCCTGCCCCTCGCCAGCCGCTGCACTTGGGAAAGCAGACCCTACACCTCACCTGGGTAGCACAGTAGAGCCAACCCTGTTGGTGGCGGCAATGGTGAGCCAGCCCTGAAGCAGTGAGCATGGGAAAAGTAGCCTCACTACTCCTCCGTCAGGCGGCCTTGCGGGCAAGGGAAAGATGCTCCCTCCTTACCTCTTGACCCTCGCTGCTATCTTTGGCAGATGAGGGAGCTGACCCTCCCCCTTACCCGCTTCAGCATTCAGGAAAGCAGGCCCTGCACCTTGCCTGGGCAGCCAGTAGAGCTGACCCTCACCCACAGATGTATAGCTTTCTAGAATGTTAGGGGCCTTTGTTCATGAAAGAAAACAAGCCACGTGTTTTTACTTCTGTGAACAAGTTTGGCTGCCCTGACTGCACAGGATGTGCTTGTGTGAAAACCAAAGTGAAATGCTGGGGCTATTTATGCTTTCACGTCCCTAAACAAGTTTGGTTGATCCATCTGCACAGGCACCAGATGTGCCTGATCACATGTGGGCAGGAAATACATCAGGATTATACGCACCCCTGATTGAATGTAGGTGGGGGTGGTGGCATAAGTCGGAAATATATCAAGAAATATGCTTGCCCCTGATTGGACCTGATGGGAAATGAGGTGGCTTTGTGGGGTTGCCTTTTGAGGCCTCTGCAAAGCGTGAATTGTGGCCATTTTCTAGGAATCCAGAGATGGACCTGGCCAGAGTCCATCAACCTGGCCAGTATTTAATTAAAGCTCGCTTCAAATTTGGCTTTCAGCTGTAGTAGCGGTTTTATTCTCGACTGGTGGGATTAACACTTGATTACACTTGGGCGAAGGGACAAAGGCAAGAAGTACATCTGTGTGTATGCCTGCCCACATTTGGATGAAGGTGGGAAGTCTTATGGGTTTTGCCTTTATAAGCACTGGACTAATGTAATTCATGGTCACTCTCTGAGAATCCCAGGTACGAGCCTCGTCAGTGTCCATCATCCTAGCCAGTCCTTAATAAAGCTTGCTTCAAATTTGGCTCAAAAAATTGTGGCAGTGATCTTATTCTCGCTCGGTGGGATCAACAATTCCCCAGCTGTAGGCTTCACAAATGTTAATAAGGCCCATAGGTTAGCTGACCTTACATTTAATAGAAAGGATTAGCCTGACATAATCCTTAAAATGGAATTAGAGGTGAACCATCCAGAGACAACAAAGTGCTAGATGGGTGTGGTGGTGCACACCTTTAATCCCAGCACTCAGGCAGGTGGATCCCTGTGAGTTCAAGGCCAGCCTGGTCCAGAACCGTCAGGGCTACTACAGAGAAACCCTGTCTCAAAAAACAAAAACCAAACAAGCAAAAATTCAATAGCCTAAAGGAGACAAAATCTGTTGGTAACTAAGGGTTGGAAGGAAGATTGGCACCTAGTCAAGCCACCGTATGAGAACAAGGTTTGGCTAACGCCTTTATTCAACCTGAACAGAGGACCTAACTAAACATATTTAACTTCTATCCTGCAGAAACTGTAACAATAAAAGTGTATCATTTTGATGAGGCTAGAGAGAGTGATTGCCTAACAGTTAAGAGCACCAGGTTCCGTTCCCATCAACTACATGGTGGCTCACAATCATCTCTGACTCCAATTCCAAGAGATCTGATGCCCTCTTGTGGCCTCTTCAGGCAATACACACAAGTGGTACACATTCAAGAATGCGGGCAAAACACGCTTACACATAAAATAAAAAATAAATAAATTTATTTTTAAATATTTTTGAAAAAAATGTAATAGAAAGAGGACAAGACTACTCCTAAAGTCTGAAGAAGATTTTTGTTGTAGATATCAGGTAGAAAGCAGGCAGAGGCTCCCTAGGCCAAGAAACCAGTGTAGCCAAAATGGCTGAATTATGTATCTGAAGCTGGGGAAAGGGAAAGTCCAGCCCTTAGGGTTGGGGGCAGGGTGGCAAATGCTGGAGGAACCACAGGTACTGAGTGAGACTTGCGAGTTTCTTTGAGACCTAACAATTTTGAGCCACCAATTGTATGACAGTGGTAGAAAGCTAATGTGGTGGGGGATTTTTGCATCGAATTGAATCTCTGTCTCAAAATAGTGGCAGAGATTATTTCTGTCACTGGAGGCACAGAGCTTTAATTGAAAGTTCCTGGTCTAATAGATGAAAGAATTTAGAAATAGATACAGACAGGAATTTGAAGACAAGTTATCAGAATCAGAAACTAAAGAAACTACACAGGTTTCACGAGTGCACTCTGTCAGAAACACAGACAGGCATGTTTGTGTCTTCCACAGTCAGAATTTATTGCATAACAATAGTTTAAATTAGAATGGCTCTCATAGGCTTGCATAGTTGAATATGCAGTTCCCCAGTCGGTGGAATTATTTGGGAAGATTAGGAGATGTGGCCTTGTTGGAGAAGGTTTGTTGCCGTGGGTGGGCTTTGAGGTTTCAAAAAGCCCAAGCCATTCCCAGTTAGCGCTCTCTGCCTCCTAGCTGTGTCTCAGAATACGAGCTCTCAGCTGCTGTTCTAGTGACATACCATTGGGGGAGGAAAGGGTTTATTTGGCTTACACTTCCACATCACAGTTCATCATCAAAGGAAGTCAGGACAGGAATTCAAGCAGGACAGTATAGGCTGAGGCTGCTCATTTATTTCCCAGCCACCCAGACCCAAATAATAACACAGAAACTATATTCATTACAACACTGTTTGGCCAATAGTTTATGCATATCTCTAGCTAACTTGCACATCTTAAATTAACCCATTTCTATTAATCTGTGAATCACCATAAGGCTGTGGCTTACTGGTTAAAGTTCCGGTGTCTGTCTCCTTCAGTAACTACATGGCGATCCCCCTGACTTTGCCTTCTTTTCTCCTCTATCTCTGCTTGGAATTCCTGTCTTTCTCTATTCTGCCCTGTCATAGGCCCAAGCAGCTTCTTTATTAACTAATGGTAATAAAATATATTCACAGCATACAGAGGGGAATCCCACATCACGGCAGAAACCTGGAGAAGGAACGGAAGCAGGAGCCATGGAAGGGTGATGCTTACTAGCTTGCTCCTCATGGCTTGCTCAGGACCACCAGTCCAAGGATGCTATCACCCACAATGGCCTGTTCCCTTCACTATAAATGACTAATTAAGAAAATATCCTACAGTAGCAGTTCTCAACCTGTGGGTTGCAACCCCTTTGGGCATTGAATGACCCTTTCCTTTGGCAGGGGTCACCTAAGATCATTGGAAAACACAAATATTTACATTAGAATTCATAATAGTAGCAAAATTAGTTATAAAATAGCAGTGAAAATAATTTTATGGTTGGGGTCACCACAACGTGAAGAACTTTATTAAAGAGTTACATCACACCGGGTGGTGGTGGCGCACGCCTTTAATCCCAGCACTCAGGAGGCAGAGGCAGGCGGATCTCTGTGAGTTCGAGACCAGCCTGGTCTACAAGAGCTAGTTCCAGGACAGGCTCCAAAGCCACAAAGAAACCCTGTCTCGAAAAACCAAAAAAGGAAAAAAAAAGAGTTACATCACTAGGAAGACTAGAACCACTGCCCTACAGGCTTGCTTGCAGCCTGATCTTAGGAATGCATTTTCCTAACTAAAGTAACCTCCTCTCAGATGATTTAGCTTGTGTCAAGTTGACATAAAACTATCTAGCACAATCGGATTTTTAGCTTGACATCCTCTTAGCCTGATATTTCCTCTCTGTAATGCCCTATCCACCATTGTCCTCTACACAACTTTTTGGTTACAAATGCCCACTCTTCCTACTTGTGTTAACATTTGAGCTGAATCTCTCTTCTTTATTCAAAATTCCATTACATGAGTCCATCCTGTAGTTTTATGTCAACTTGACACAAGCTTGAGTCATTTGGGAAGAAGAACTTCAACTGAGAAAATGCTGCCACCAGACTGGCCCATGGGCAAACCTGTGATGCATTTTCTTGATGGTTACTGTGGGACTGTCCAGATCACTGTGGGAAGCGCCACCCTGGGTCCTGGTGCTACAAGAAAACAGGCCTAGTAAGCCATAAGATGTAAGTCTGTAAGCCGTAGTCCTCCAGGGCTTCTGCTTCAGTTCCTGCCTCTAAGTTCATGCCCTGCTTGAGTTCCCTCAGTGATGGAATGTGATGTGAAACTGTAAGTTGAAATAAAACCTTTCCTCCCCAAGTTTCTTTTGGTCATGGCGCTTTATCACAGAAATAGAAACCCTTGCTAAGACACCATGTTACATAATGTTGTTTGCATCTTCTTCCTCCTCTTTCCCGTCATCCCAACATGCTAGCCAAGTGTTCTAACACTGAGCTAAAACTCTAGCCCTTCTGTTCCTGTTTTAATGTATTCTTTTATTTTAAAGTATCACAACACTAAAGGTAAAAAAACATTCATAGGTAGGAAGATAGGCACACACATGTATTTCAGCTTTTATCTCTGCATTTAAAAAATACTTTCTTCATTCAGATTTTTAATGCTGTAATAGCCAACTGAAGTAAAAAATAATAAATCTCCAGTCACTGCTTGATAAGGAGTTTCATGCAAGGTAATGAAGAGTCACTATATTAACATTTAAAAAAAATCTATTGAGACTAGAAAGCAAGAGAGAAGCCATGAGAAAAGAAGCTGAAGGGAAAACAGTAAAATACATATGGTTTGAAAGTAGAGGGGTAGAACCATAAGGTATGGAAAGTGTTAGCAAGGGCCACACCATTTTGTAAACTCCTCCATTTTGGTTGAACTGTGTCAATTCCAGCATCTACAACTATTTGGTTTCTAGAATCAAACTAACCTGTTTCTCTGGATTTTTTACTGCCCCGCTGCATGGACTCTAAGTAATAGTCAGTCAGGAAAGGTAAATATCAGCCATCTAATTTTTTACTAACTGGTTACTTCTAGCAGTGGCCAACTGTGGGAGAGCTTATAAGTTGACAGCAGGCTTTGATTCTTACAGGGACTCCCACTCTTCAGCGAAGGGATTCCCCAAAACAAAGGCCCATGCTGTCTTAACATGCCTGTTCTCTTGTTTGTCTTTCTTTTCTTCTCACTGAACTTTCAGTAAGATTAAATAGGAATGGGGACAAGAGGTAGGGGGAAAGATTGCAGGAAGGGAAGGACTAACCAAAACTAAGGATGTATGAAAGAAACCATATAGAAAACTACTACTTTATAAGCTAACTAGAAAACATACTTTAAGAAAAAGGGTTTGAGTCAGTGGTGGTGCACGCCTTTAATCCCAGAACTAGGGAGACAGAGGTAGGGAGATCTCTATGAGTTCGAGGCCAGCCTGGTCTACAGGGCTAGTTCCAGGATAGCCAGAGCTACACAGAGAAACCTTGTCCTAAAAAGGGAAGGAGGAGGAGGAAGGAGGAGGAGGAAGAAGAAAAAGGAAAGGGAAAGAAAGAGAGAGAGAAAGAGTTGGAACAGAGGCACCATGAATGGGTGAATAATGCTATTCCCAGAAGTCACAAGATCCGATTATGGAAGACGCCACACACTTGGATTACAAGGCACCAAGAAATCATACTAAACTGAGCTGGAAACTACCTACCTGCTGGCTAGTGTTCATAGCGCTAGAAGGTATGAAACAGGCTGCTGAGGGAAGAAAAAGAATCAGTAATCTTACCCAGTCATGGACCCTGTGTGCAACAATATTGATTTGCCAGGCAAGATACACTCACTGATGCAATAGTAGCATGATTGTAACCAACTGCTTTCTGATTGGATTTGCAGCCCACTCTGTTAGGTATTTTCAATACCACACCTGGTATTGAAAATCTAGTCAGACACCTATGGCTGTGGGTAATCATAGACCCTGGGAGAATATACTTCTGTTACCTGTTTGCTTGTTTGTTTTATTTTGTTTATAAATGGATACATAGCCAAACTGTATATAATTGAAAGTTAGTTGTATGTAGTAGTTATTAGAGTAATTTTAGAGTCATTTGAATATTATTATAAGTCCTCTTTGGGGATCCTAAATTTAATAAAGCTTTCTGAACTGGCTAGTTTATATGTAAAAGATCAAGGGCCAAAGGCTGCAGAAATAGATCAGTGGTTGTTGTTCTTATAGAATATCTGGGTTCAGTTACCTTGGTGATTCTCAACCATCCATAAATCTGGTTCCAGGGAATCTGATGCCTTCTTTAACCTTCTCGGGCACCAGGCGAGAATGTGGTACACACATTTACATGCAGGCAAAAACTCACACACATAAAGTAAAATTTTAAAAACACAACAATAAAAATAAATACTAAGGGCATAAAACCAAATAATGTTTATGCGCTGATGAATTCCCTTAAGACGAAACATGAGATTATAAAAATAGTGGAACTACTTTGGAACACAAGAGCTATATATAACCTGCCTTCTTTTAAGTATTGCATAAAAGAGAACAAGAGATCTTCCCTACGATTAACTTTAAAACACTGTTTTAGGCTAGATGTGATGACACACAGCTGAAGTCTCAGGACTTAAGAGCTGAAACAGAAGGATCTTAAATTCAAGGCCTTGAACTACAAACAGACATTCCCTCTCTCTCTCTCTCTCTCTCTCGAAAAAAAAAAAAAGTCTTAGTCTTCATGGACTGTTGCAACAGAGTGTAATGGACTAAGTGGCTTAAACAGCAACTTTCACAGTTCCAGAGCCTCAGAATTCCAAGATGAAAGTGCCCACAGATTTGCTGTGCGGCAGGGTCAGCTTCCTGGCTTGTAGACTATGGGTCCCGATGTAGCTCATTTAAGTTTTTCTGCTCAGGAGCTTCCATCAGGCACAATTTCTCTCTCTTCCTCTTCTTACAATGGTACTGCTGCGATCACAAGGGTCTTGCTGGGTGATGGTTAGGCCTCTCAGTCAACTCGACAGGATTTAGAATCATCATAGAGACACAGCTCTGGGCATGTCTCTAAGGGTGTTTCCAGAAAGGTTTAACTGAAGAAAGGTTCAATATGACACACCCAGAATGTAAGTAGCAGCATCCCATGGGCTGGGGTCCATGAATTAAAAGGGATTAAAAATGAGCTGAGCGTTAGCATTTGGGTCTCTCTGCTTCATTAAACCTGCAGGTGCAATGTGACCGGTCGCCCTACCCTCCCGCTCCTTGCCTTCCCTGACGTGATGGACTGTAACCCTCACTGTGACTCACAGTAATACTTCCTTTCTTAAATTGCTTCTGTTAGGTTTTCTGCCACAACAGGGAGACTCGTTTCCCAAAGGTCTAACCTCCAAGTAAGCACCACCTGGGGACTAGGACTGAGACATATGAAGGAGCAGGACGGGAGGCACACACAAGCTTTCAGATATGGCAGAAGCAAATCCTAGCTAGGATGCATCACTTTTATCTTTCAGACACTGTCGGCTGTTCCTTTTCTTGTGGATATAGTCAGTGGTATAAATGACAAAGTTATAGGGGATTGAGATAGAATCTAGACAGGATTCTGGCTCCTACCTAGGACCCCTTCAATGTCCTCTTTCCCTTTCTCCTATCCCCTGAGCTTTATTTCTTAAAATTCCCAAAGGAGGTTTCTAAGATAACTCATGCGGTAAAGCTGTTTGCCGCTGCCGTCAAGTCCAATAACCTGAATTTGATTCCTGAGACCTAAAAACTGGAAGATTTAAAGATTCCTGCAAGTTGTCCTACGACCATGCACGCACGCGCGCGCGCACACACACACACACACAACGTATGCACGCACGAACGCTGGCATTCTGAAACCAAGGCAAGGGAAATTAATAAAGTTATGCTTTCTCTTTTCTATTGAGAATGTAGGAAACTAGAATCACCCATTTTGTTTTCGTTGAAGTTCAAGAATTATCTGTGGATTTTTGCTGAGAATTCCATGTTTTATTTTCTTTGTTATCAACAGAACTTGTGAGCCCTCATTACTCTCATCCTGGCCTCAGAATATATGCTGGAGTTAACTCAGAACTCAAGAAGACATTGGGGCAAACATCCTTAGTTCTGAAGTTACCCCCCGCCCCCATTTTCTTGCTTCAACACCCATTCAGGTTTTACCTTTCAGTGGGCAGATGGAAGACAAGGTGAAATGAACCCGGCTTATTTTCATAAGCAAAGGCTGCTTCTCCCCTGTGCACTACATATTTGATAAGCGTTTGCAGCTATGGGTTTCAAAGTCCACTCAGTTCCCTGTGCTTCAACTGCTTGGCTGCTGTACAATGAGTTTTGGGAGGGCGTTAGGGGTTTGCAGGTGACAGGAATTTAGGTGTTTTCCATATTCCAGAGGGAGACAAATATAGAAGCTGAGATAGCGATGTGTCTCCAGTCGGGCTTGGGGGATGTACACCCGCTAAGCATCGAGGGATGCACCCGCTAAGCAGCCGAGTGCAGCGACGCGCAGTTCGGTCGCAAGAGGGCGCGAGCTCCACTATGGCGGCTCGCCGGCCGGGAAGGAAATAGGTGGTCCGCCTGGGAGATGGGGAAGCTGGGACCGAGGAGCGGAGGAGAGAGGGGGGCCCAGGCTCCTTCTGCAGCCGCGGTATCGGCACCCTGCCTGGACAAGGGCTCCACCCTGTCTGCGCTCTCAGGGTGGCCACGGCATCCGGAAGGTGACCGCGGCGCTCGGCTGCGCGCCCACCTCGCCTCCGGCTTCCAGCCCGTGACCCTCGAAAGGAACGGCCAGGTCCTCGGGGCGCCGCGCTCCGAATGGCACGAGAGGCTGCAGAGAACGCGGAGGAGCGGGGACGCCAGGGCGCCGCAAGCCCCGCCCCGTGGCCGGCGCCCTGACAACGCGAGCGGCCCGGGCGGCGCCGCGGCTCCCCGCCCCTCGGCCGGCACCAGGCGGGGCTGGGACCAGAGCGCCGCCGCTGCCGCCGCCGCACGAGCAGAGCTGCTCTGCAGAGCGGGACCGGGAGCGGGGCCCGGGCCGAGGGTGGAGGGGGGGCCGCGGCCCTCGCTCCACCTTCTCCCATCATGAGCCAAGGAAGTCCTGGGTCCTGGGCCCCCCTCGATCCCACCTCCGGGCCCTCGGCGCCCCCAAACCCGTTCGTGCATGAGTTACACCTCTCCGGCCTCCAGAGGGTTAAGGTAAGGTGTGGGCAGGGGGCGTGCAGAGGACTAGTTGGGATGGGGAGATCGGGTGTTAAGGAGCCGAGGTTGAGATGGGCATGGGGATAAGAGTGGAGGCGGCTGAGAAGCTTTTGGAGAGGGAGTCCGGGGGTGCGCACGTGGGGGCGGCCGGAGGTGGGTGAGGAGCCCTGGTGAGGACGCGAGCTTAGGCGATAAATAAGCTCAGAAGTATGGAAGAAACGAGTGGGTGAAGAGGGAGGACTGAAGAGGACCCAGGGATAGGAGAGATGGAGGACACTGGGGAATGCGGATTACATCCCTCGGAGGTTGACGGGCTAGGATGGAGCAGGAGGCTACGGAAAGGCCGGGGTGGGGGAAGGGGCGTGCTCGGCAATTCTCCGTGCTTCGACTTAAACGATTTGGACCCAGAGACTGCGTCCTTGTGCCCTTCCAACACCTCCTCTTTCCGCTCCCCCCCACACACCCTCACTGCAGCACCTACTGGTGGGGGCAGGGAGGCTGGGAGGGGGGTTGGCTACAGGAAGTAGAGGGACGCGCCACCATAGGGTAGCCAGGAGGTGGTGTGGGAAGGAAGTGTCCAAGGTTTCTGTTGTGATCACCTCCCCTGAGGCCGACCCCCCCCTCCCCCGAGGGTACTAAGTTTATTTACCTGCTCAATCCTGAGGAGAAGCCTCTGGAGTCACCCTGGCTCTTGGCAACCCTTACCTTGCGGAATAGTGCTTAGCGTTACCTAAGGATTGCTGTTCTGCAGTCCTAGGGATTGATTGACCTGAGGCTTGAAAAGTGGGTCTTTGTTTCCAACCACCTTCTCCATGGGCCCAAAGTGTGAAAAGAGCCCTGCACCGGGTTTGTTTGGCATAGGAGCTACTTACGGAATGGGATGTTGGGGAAGAAAACCTGTCTCTAACCTACATCAAACACAATGCTGGACACCTTCACTGCATTCTCTCATTAAATCCTAACAACCATTCCAAGTACTAGATGCATTTTTATTACGTCAACCTTTATAGATGGGGTGGGAGTCAACTGAGAGAGAAAATAAGGCACCTCGTGGTATTCATCTTTTATCCTGGTGGCCTCACTAGTATCTTCTTCATCCCACTTGGTTCCCTGAGCCTCTACCCTATCACTTCCAAGGTCTTAACTCTACCCCTGGCTCAGTCCTTGTAGGAGATGGGTGCTGTGGAATGAGCCTTTCCCAGCCCTAAGGGAGATTTTCTCCTGCCCTTCTCCAGTTCTGTCTCCTGGGGGTACTGCTGGCCCCAATCCGAGTGCTTCTAGCTTTTATCGTCCTCTTTCTCCTCTGGCCCTTCGCATGGCTCCAAGTAGCAGGTCTCACTGAAGAGCAGCTTCAGGAACCAATTACTGGATGGAGGAAGTAAGTGGGACTCAACTCCTAAGACCCTATTTCTCACCCTGTTGAAGGCTCTGCCCTCCGTCCATGGGGCTCTGAATCGGTTAAATGAGCTATCAGCCAAGCCAAGATCTGGTCCTTAGAACGTCACCTCTAAGTGACATATCCCAAATACTTCAGGGGGAAAAGGGGTATCCTACTGTCCCTGGTGGGGGACAGGCTTGATTAAGGGCCAGAACTCCTCCTTCCACTGATCCCCAGCCTTGCCCTGGCAGGACTGTATGCCACAACGGGGTTCTTGGTCTGAGCCGCCTGCTCTTTTTCCTGCTTGGCTTCCTCCGGATCCGTGTTCGGGGACAGAGGGCCTCTCGCCTGGAAGCCCCTGTCCTGGTTGCTGCCCCCCACTCAACTTTCTTTGACCCAATTGTTCTACTACCCTGTGACCTGCCCAAGGTTGTGTCTCGAGCTGAGAATCTTTCTGTGCCTGTCATTGGAGGTGAGAAAATTCAAGAAGTATGGGGCAGGTGTGTGTGTGTGTCTGGGCCCAAGAAAGTCAGAAATGGAAACACTAGCAGAGAGAAAAATTAGGCAGATGAAATGCAAATCCCCAATTGTGTCAGCTGATCTCAGACTTCAAGGCTGGGGCCAGAGACAAGGTACTAGAAAGACAGCCTACGATAAATAGATTGTAGCAATAAATGAATTGTTGAAATATCTTATACTGTTGAGGAAATAGAGACTGCCAGATGTCAGTGCCTCAGGGTCAGAACCAAGTGACTCCTCCTTAACCTTCCCGACCCAGCCCTTCTGCGATTCAATCAAGCCATCCTAGTATCCCGGCACGACCCAGCCTCTCGCCGCCGAGTGGTTGAGGAGGTCCGAAGGCGGGCTACCTCGGGAGGCAAGTGGCCTCAGGTGGGTAAGAGTCTCATAACCCTCTCTAAGCCCTGTGTGCCGAGTGGCTGCTCTTCCCTCCCCACCTCACTCTGTGCTTGCGGGGTTCTTGTCTTGTTTTGTTTTCCACCCAGGTACTATTTTTTCCCGAAGGCACCTGTTCTAACAAGAAGGCTTTGCTGAAGTTCAAACCTGGTGAGTAAAATGATGGTGGGTGGTAAGGTTGTGGAGGGGAAAGGAGCCTCCCAGCTTTGGTTGGGGGAGGAGTAACTAAAAAGTAGAGGGGAGGGGTAGGAGACAAGAAACCTCTTATCTAATGCTGACAAGGTGAGTCAGGGAGAAAATTCTTAGTAAAGCAGAGCCACGCGTCATTTGGGATTTGTCCCAGACCCTCGTGCCGTATTGCTACCTCCGTGTCCTAACTTCTGCCTTGGGGGCTGGGGGTGGAAACGGGGTTTAGGAGCCTTCATTGCAGGGGTGCCTGTGCAGCCTGTCCTCATCCGATACCCCAACAGTCTGGTGAGTCTCGGTAGAAGAGGGGGGAAGCAGGGAGCATGAATCCCTCCTTAAACGGGAATCAGTGAAAACTGCTGGTGGCGTGTTAAGATATGCATCCGGGGGCGGAATGTGAGGTCAGGTCGGGGGGGGGGGTCTCTGCTAAAGGTGATTTCCAGAAGAAAAAGTAACCTGCCCCTCCCTCTGCTTTTCCCATAGGATACCACCAGCTGGGCATGGAGGGGTCCTGGCGTGTGAGTTCTAGTGTTGTGGGGGTAAGGGTGGGGAGTCAGGTCCACCAGAGCATCACTGGTCTAATTTCTCGAATGACCCACCCTCGTAGGACTGAGAGAGCTCTGGAGGAGATTGCCCTCTGACCTCCCTGTATAACTTGGCAGTACTTCTAGCCTTCCTTGCTGTGATTACAGTTCCTTCTTATTTACTGTCCTGTGTTTGTTTCTTGTTTGGGAGGGGAGAATGGTCTCTTCTGGAGCACCCACACCACTAGGCATGCCTCTTCCCATTTCCTTGATACCCAGATTTTCCCTTGCCTGCCGCTTTCCCCCTGGTGTATTCCTGCAGGTTTTCTCTCTCCCCATTGTCTTTCTGGCCCTTCTCAGCCTCCTAGTTAACTGGAGCTAGGGGTGCCTTTTTTTTTTTTTTAAATCACAGCCTCGTATGAGGGTAGTTAAAGAGTGGTAAACACCCATCTCTCTTCTCTTAGACTCAAAGTTCTCTGGCTCACAGCCTCTCAGCCCTGCAGCATCGTGGAAGTAGAGGTATGCCCCGCCTCCCTGGGCGGGGTGGGGAAAACAGAGTAATAGTGACAGTGCCTTATTCCCAGGTCCTGATGAGAGCCATGTCTGTGTTTCAGTTCTTGCCAGTGTATCAGCCCAGTCCTGAGGAGAGTAAGGACCCCACCCTTTATGCCAACAATGTGCAGAGAGTCATGGCACAGTGAGTATTGCAAGTATTTCCTGGTGTTCCACAAAGTATTTCCTGGAGCAATTACGCAGAGCGTAAGAACCACAGAAGGGGCAGGAGGTTTCGCAGCCGGGATAAGGGATAGTGGGGAAGGGCTATGTGACAGCGGAGACTAAGGAGGGAAAAGATGATGGAAACTGACCGGCCCATCAGACAGAGGGTAATGAAACCTCAGGACTTTCTTCTCGTGCCTTCCCCTTGATCTCCATCTCTCTGTCCTATAGGGCCCTGGGCATTCCAGCCACTGAATGTGAGTTTGTGGGGAGCTTGCCTGTGATTGTGGTGGGCCAGCTGAAGGTAGCGTTGGAGCCACGGCTCTGGGAACTGGGAAAGGTGCTACAGAAGGCTGGGTAAGTTACCTTGAAGATGAGGGTATGAGCAGTGCCCCAGATAGAGAAAACTAGAAAGGGAAAATAAGGAAAAGAGGAAGTGCCATGCTGGATTTGATCCTCAGTACAAGGGGTGGGGTGGGGGAGGACCGCAGCTGAGCCCCCGCTAGGAGCCTAGTGCTGGGGACAAGATTGTGCATGGCCTATCCAGAAAGAAACTGAGTCAGCTCACTGCTGTCAACAATTCCATCGTAGGCTGTCCCCTGGTCGTGTGGACATGGGAGCAGAGCCCGGCCGGAGCCGAATGCTAAGCCAAGAGGCGTTTGCCCAGCAGCTACAGCTCTCTGATCCTCAGACAGTGGCTGGTGCCTTCAGCTACTTTCAGCAGGTAGTGGAACTAGAACCCAGAGCACAATGGATGGCTTGCCGTCAGAGCCAGCAAGCTCAGGTTTTAGGATGTTCTAGTGAGCAGGGCAGTTTTGGCAAACTGTATTTCTAGTTTGTTTGCTCGATTGCAAGTCTGTTCTGCATCATCTAAGACCCCATCATAGATGGATGGCTACAAGATGTACTGGAACATACTTTTTTTTTTTTTTTTTTTGCAGAGTATCCAGAGCATAGAGGGAACAGTGTTGTAGTCATAGAAGGAGGACAAAAGACAGACTCCATCAAGGAAGTCTAGAGCCTGGAGCCACTTTAGAGATTGGCAAAGATGGGGAATCATGACTGTGTGGGACACTGGGTGAAGACCTTCACTAAAGGGTCGTGAAGGTTAGGTGAAGGGAGAAGAATGAGAAGAAACTGATTAGGTTAAACAGTTGAGAATTTAGACCCACAATTGTTGCAATACAGAGGCCGGTTCTTTTCCAATATCCTGTGGCCTTCCCAGAGGATTCCTGAACTAACTCAAGAATTTTGGCAAAATGTATTTCCAGAAATCTAACCAAGTATCCTGACAAACTTGCAATTCGAGTTTGTTTGTTTGTGCTTGGTTTTTTCGAGACAGGATTTCTCTGTGTAACAGGCCTGGCTGCCCTGGAACTAGCTCTGTAGACCAGGCTGACCTCGAACTCACAGAGGTCCGCCTGCCCATGCCTCCCAAATGCCAGGATTAAAGGTGTGCACCACCACTGCCCGGTTTGTGTTTTCTTTTTAAGTGCTAAGAATAGACTCAGATTTTTCTGCTAGGCAGGTGCTCTTTAGACCTTAGCTATACCCCTAGCCTCTCAAAGGGCCTTGTTTGTGCTAAGACACAGACTATGGGTCCCAACATCCTTAACACTCAGAAGACAGAGGCAAAAGGATCAAACATTTAAGGCCAGCCTAGGTGATATAGACAGGCACTGTCTCAATTTTAAAATAATAATAATTAAAAATTTTAAGTATTGAGCATATGTGGATTCTTAGATTGGGGAAGATTGTCCCCATCTCAGCCAACATGTGCCCCATATCCCTGGCATAGCATCTGTTTTGATTTTTGGTTAAAAAAAAATTAGGCCTATGGCCCCTTTCCATCGTTGGACCAGTTCTCCCAGGTAGACTGAGTCAGAGGAAAACCAGTTTGTCTGGCTTGGAAACCAGGGTTGTTCTCCTGTGGTCCTGTGGTCTATCAGAATTCCTGGGGATTCCCTGCCATCCCTAGACCTCTGTGGGAGGGCTTTGTCATCTTGTGGCTTGGTGGATTGGTGTATGCTTCCAGAAGGAGCTTCAGGAGTCCTGGGGGGTGTGATGTTCAGTTCTGAGCAGAGTGACCACAATCCTCATTTCTAAGCCTGGCGAAGAGAAACCAAAGTCCAGAGGGCAGGAGGAAGATGCATGGTCCCCATGTTGCTCTGGTTTTTCATCCTCCAGGATGCCAAGGGTTTGGTGGACTTCCGAAACGTGGCCCTTGCACTAGCAGCCCTGGATGGAGGCAGGAGCCTGGAGGAGCTGATTCGCCTGGCCTTTGAGGTACCTTTGAGGGACTGTGGGGACAACTGTCACCCTTTACCCCACAGTTCATCCCAGGAGGGTGGTATACTGTGCTGTTCTCATTGGCTTTTAGATAATCATGGTCAGTGCCCGGGAGTGCCACACTACCTAAAGCTGCCTGTCTTGCAGTATCTCCTACTGAGGCCTAGCCGGACAGAAGGCAGAAGCTAGGCGTTTTACAGTTACCCTGAAAGAAAGGGCACTAGAGGTCCAAGAGGGCTTATATGCAGCACTCTTGGAAGAAGAAGACCTCGTCAGGCAGGCTTTCCAGGCGGCACGAGGCAGTGCCTGGAGGAGAGAACTTGACAGGCATCTCTTTCTGTCCCAAGCTCTTTGCTGAAGAACAGGCAGAAGGACCTGGCCGCCTGCTATACAGAGAGGGCTTCAGCACCATCCTGCACCTGTTGCTGGGTTCACCCCACCCTGCTGCCACGACTTTGCATGCTGAGCTGTGCCAGCCTGGAGGCAGCCAAGGCCTCTCCCTCTGTGAGTCACTGCATCCACCCTGCACAGGCGCCAGGGGTGCCATCAGCACCAGGATATGCTCAGCGCGCTGAGCTGACAGAGAAAGGGCTAGTGACCTTAGGAAGCAGACCCTCTGAGAGGCAAAGCAGGTGGGAAACAGGCAAGTGAGGAAAAGTGATGTAAAGCTGAATTTGAGAAGACAGATTAGCGGGGCTGGGTATACCAGTTCTGAGGAAGGAGAAGGGAGAGGGGTCCTGTTCACATGCTTAGGTGGTTTTGCTTTTCCGTTTCCTACTCTTGCTGTCCAGGTCAGTTCCAGAACTTCTCCCTCCGTGACCCTCTGTACGGAAAGCTTTTCAGTACCTACCTACGCCCCCCGCACAAGCCTCGAAGCACCTCCCAGATACCAAATGCCTCATCCCCAAGCATCCCCACTGCCCTGGCCAACGGGACTGTGCAAGCCCCCAAGCAGAAGGATGACTGAGCACCTCAGCCTCCCACCCTTTCCTCAGCTCGAATCCAGCCCTGCTCTCAGGACGGCGCCAGAGGCCTCTCCTCTGCCTCAACCCCATCTCTGCTCCTGATTTTTTTTTTTGTTATCATTGTTTGTTTGTTTTTTTAAGTTTATTTTAATTTTTTGTTTGGTGGGGTTTTTTGTAAAAGACTATTTTATATATAAATATAAATATATATCTATTAAAAAAAAATGAAGCTCGGTCCCAGGAATGCAGTCATTAGTTGTGAAGGAAAGAGGTGGATGGTCAGCTGCCAGATTTCCACTGGAATTTTTTTTAAAAACTACAGATTGATCTTGGACACACCTGAATTTTCTCACTCACAAGTGGACTGGGGTATTTCCTTCATGGAAAGCATATGGTGGTTTTGTATCCTTCCCATCCTATTAGCCCCCTACTAAATGTGCACATTTTAATAGACTTCTTTATGAACATCTTTCTCATCCCATTCCCTCATGCTCTGTCCTCATTAAAGATGGAAATATTGCTTCCTGCCATTCCATATTTAACAGTCCCACTGAGAGTTTATTCCATCGCACATACTTGGAGACCTGTGTCAGTAAAGTCTTTTCCAGGTCACAGCAACCACATGGTGCTTCCCTACAGTAGCATGAGCCGTGGATGCGTACATCCCTCCTGTCCAGCCTCTTAAAGGAAAAAAGGTCGCCCCCCCCCCCAGGTGCTGTCTTTACACAAATATGTAAAATTAGTTTGATTTAGGAAATCAGGTCTTTGATAGCTGACATACAAAAAACCATCTTTCCCCAGCTTCCTACAGTAATAGGATGTCCAGACAAGACCTGCCAATGCAAGTTCGGGCTTGGGAAGAGGAGAGAGGTCTACTGCTTTGGAACATATCTGGTCATCAAAGTGATTCTTAGCAAAACACTGCAGGGAATCCGGAGTATCTACCTTTATTGTAAAACTTTGTTCCATGTAACAGCCAAGGTGCTCATGCAGAATAGCACACAGAGAACGATTTCCAAACAGAAACAAACGCTTTTCCATATAACTTCCCAAAGCTCTTTCCCTTTGCTCCCCACTGAAGGGGGCTCCTACAACCCAGCAGTCCGGTCTTTTGCCCCAGAGTTTTCAGCTTCTTGCTCAAGAACAAAACATTGAGCCAGGGCTGCTTCCCCACGGCGGGGGGGGGGGGCAGCAGCCGTAAAATATACTCTGGGGTGCCCACCTTTGGGTGGTGCTAGGTGGAGCAGGATGGCCCTCAGCTTCCTACTGGCTGCGACGTCGTTTCTTCCTTTTGCTCGTGACAAAACCGTCACGCCGCCTTTTATGGGTCTGTGGGAGCTGCATTATTCCCAGAGCAAGGGGTTTCTGCCCAGAACTACCAGGCTGGGGTCTCTCTACAGCAGTAGCTAGACTCCTAACTAGGGCTTCCTTCCCAGGTGTGTGGGAAGGGGGTGAAGGCTGGTCAAGGTCATCTACTTCGGGAGATGTGTAGGATCTTTTTTGGACTCCCTGACTTCCAGAGACATGACAAGTACTAAGGGGAAGCCCTCCTGAAGAGAGGCTAAGTTTTGAAGCCAAAAGGTAGGCAAAATTAGAGAGTTCTTCATCTTCCTCCTCTTTCTCACTTCCTTTGGCCCTATCTGCTGAGCTGCATGTCTCTCTAATAGAGATGTCTCTCAGAACTAAAGCATCCCTGGTTCCCCCTCTAGGGGGAGTACTTCCCAGACCCTGGTGAAATGTTGGTTTGGTGGTCTCGAGTGGATAAGATTCTTGACTACCTTGTAACGGAACAAGGGCAGCAGGTTTGGAGGAAACAATATCTTCACGGCCCTCTCCTTGGAGGTTACAAGAATTAAAATTTGATGACCAGCAATCCTTGCTGATCCCTGGTTGGGGGCCACCGTCACTTCTAACATCTAATATGTTAACATGTTCTATGTTTTCCAACAGAGGAAACAGTAGATTATCTCTGCTCTCTGCCTCTGGGCTAGCCTGGGGGAAAGAAGTATCCTGGGTCCCAAGAATAAGGAGATTGTCTTGGCATGTGGGTATCAGGGTGTTTTTGGAAGCCCCCAGTGTGGAGGTGTCAAATGTTTCCAGCAGTGGGGAGCAACCTTCAGCCCACAGGTCACTGAGATCATGTATGGTCTCAGGGCTCAGCTCTAGATGTTCTTTGTACCTCAAGACTGGACCACTGGCTGTCAGGGACCCTGGCAAGCTGCAGGAATTTTTCTTTTCTAGGACAGCGGGCACATCTGTGCCTCCACAGGGAACCACAGTGTTCCCCACACCCTCCGGCACTGTGGTTTTTCTAGGACTTGGAGAAACACTGTTTCTGGAACTCAGTGTCTGGTCCTCCCTTACACATGCCCGGTCTTGGGTGCTATCTATGACCCTTTCTATCTGTAAGGGGAACTCTAAGTGTACAGCATCCATGTCACTGCTCAGCCACAGTCCTGGGCTGAGAGAAACGCTATCCAGGTTACCAGCTGCTCCCGGGCGATGGTTCTGATCATAACTCTGAACCATGGCAGGGCCTCTGTCGTCTCCCCACATGGCCCTTGAAGAGCCTCCCTGGGACACTTCTGAAGGGTCTCTCCCTTGAGTAAGCATCCCAACTCCCCGAATCTGTTGTCCTATCTGCAACCCCAAGGCCTGACTTTCTAACTCAAGTCCTTGCAGAGGAACTGGCTCTGTAAGTCCAACATCCAAATTGGAGGCTCTCATGGGCTGGGGACCTTCTTGCCAGCAAAAAGGTAAAGACTCTGGATTCCTATCTGCTACTGGGTAGTTCCCAGAGGACCCAGGACCTCCTAGGTGACCTTCGTGATGTTCAGAGAACTGTTTTATAACCTTCCCAGACCCTTTTCTCTCCACACCCAAGGGTACCTGCATTCCCAGGGAAGCTTGGAGTTCTAACTGCAGGTCCAAGCTGCTGGAGGGCAGCAGAGTGCTTCCATCTTCGTGAACACCCCTTGGACCACCTAGGGCTTGTTCCTGCCCACCATGCATTTCTCTTGCCTGCTTGCCTAGAGAAGCAGATTTTCCAATGTGAACAATGCCCGCAGGCCCCTGAAGGCCAGGTGAGGGCCGAAGCCTCTGACCCCCATCTTCATCTTCATCAGAAACAGAAGGACTTGAGTCTGACTGAGCTCCGCTGCAACTTGGAGGGGCCTGTGCATCTTCCTCCTCCAAGGCCGAGAGTCGTTTCTCGACCAGCTGTAAGGGAATAGACCAATGCCAGTTCTATACATGGTTAGGAAAAGAGGTGGCTGAGTGGGTGAAAGGAGATGACAGATAGACAATGTGGGGAATGATGGTATCAAAAATGGGTACTGTAGCTTGTTCTACTCTGGAGTTTTATTCCACCGATGTCTTTCCTCTCCTATATACTTCATTCACATAATCCCCTACCTACTTGTTCTAGACCCAGAGCCCAACCCTAAATCCTCTAAAACAGAATTAGGATATCAAAGGGTTATACAAAATCAGGCGGGTTCCTTTTCCTGGTGTTTTATGTCTCCCAAGTTTACCTGGACAAGTGTAAGTCCTTCTTCTTGCTCTAGCTCCTCAATTAAAGCCAAAGGATCTCTCTGCTCCTCTGGGGACAGCAGATCTGCCAGAAATTGAGGGTGAATGACCGCCTCCACCTGGGAAACAGAAGAGTGGTGTGAACCTTGATATGAAGTGACCTGTAAGCCCAGTTGCTCTAGAGACAAAGCCATGAAGCCCATACCCCCACTTTCACCCTGGAGTTTGTAGTAGACCGTGCTACATGTGCATACATGTATACCCATTTTCAAATTATAGAATGGAGCCTCCTGCCATAGGCAGAATCCCAGATGGCTGGTGCCCCATAGTGCCCAACCCCCAACTATCTATTAGAAATTAGCCATGTAGCTGGGCGTGTGTAGTGGCACACACCTTTAATCCCAGTATTAAAGGCCAGCCTGGTCTACAGAGCGAGTTCCAGGACAGCCAGGGCTACACACAGAGAAACTCTGTCTCAAAAAGAAGAAAAAGGAGGAGGAGGAAGAGCAGGAAGAAGGAGGAGGAGGAGGAAGAAAGAAGAAATTAGCCATGTAGACCCCGCTTACCTTGGAGACAAAGACTTCCTGAGAACATAGTTCATCAATATAGTTCAGAAGACTTAGATCTGGATGCATCCCTGTGTCCTCCAGCTGCCCCCCTTCATCCTCTGCCTTCCCAGTGTCCAAGCGGCCCCCCATCAGCCCTTCCATGATGTCAATATATTCTTGCACAGCTTCTGGTGGGGCCTCTTTGGGTACCTCGGGAAGCGGAGGCCTTTGGGTTTTGCGCTGCCGCCGGCGGGGAGCCCGTGTCTTCGAGGCTGCCTTCTTGGGGATATACACTGAGGGAAGAGATGGGGTATGCGAAAGCTTTGGTATCTACTTCTAGTAATGCCTGAAAGGGAAGAAATCTGGGTACAAGAAATGTTTCCAGAATAGGATCAAGCTTTGGGGGAGAAAATGGAAAAGCTGGAGGGTCAGTTAGAAACCTTTCCACACACCTTGACATTCTGAGAAATTGCCTGACCCCCACCCCCATTGCTTAGGTTGATAAAGTATAGGGCTCATTCGCAATCTAAATGAGAGAGTAGTTAGTTTACTTGGCCAAGATCAATAGCTAATTCAAGACAAAGGGGACCAAGACCCCAGCTTCCTAAGGGGCATTACATTTGGCTCATAAAACATCACTTCTGGGAAAGAAAGTTTCAGAAGCAAAAACAATGCCTTTCCTAACCCTCCTCTGGTGTGTGGGTAGCCTTACCTGGCTGCTGGCAGGCCTCAGGGACCAGGGGCCCTGGATCAAGTTTCAAAGGGGTTACAGGGGCCAGCCCCTGGGAACCATTCATCAGCTGTGCGTTCTGTATCTGCATCTCTTCCTCGGCCTCAAACTCCATGAACCTGCAGAGGATGAAGAAGGCACAGGTTGTGCTGAGCAGGAGATCTAGCTCATCCACAACCCAGACACAAACCAGGCAGCATCCACAATCATCCTCATTTTGGCTAAATACTGTTGAAGTTGGGTCAGCCAGGGGAAGCTACTCACAGGTAGCCTAATGACAGTGCTGGGGAATAACATTATATTGTCCCTTCACCTTTGACAATCACTTGAGAAGCTGATTAAGGAAACTGGTGGCATAGAGCTTGGACAATTCTCCAGGACAAAGTAGCGATAGACACTTCTGTGTCATATCTATCTCACCCAGTGCCTTGGATTCATCACTACTTAATATAAACTCGGTGAATTCAGTCTGGCCTGTGCAACGGTCTAGAGGTACACTCTAAAGGGTCGCTCTTTATGGCCTCATCTGGCAGAATTCCAGAAGCAGAGACCACCGAGAGTGCAAAGGCTGGAACAGGCCCTAAGGGGCAAACCTAGGAAGTCAAAGGTTCAGATTCAGGGGAAAAGGAAAAGGTGCACTTAGAAGAAGCGATTCTTTCCCCTGCTGCTGCTGTGACAGAACTGTGTTGCCCAGGCTGGCCTTGAGCCCCTGGGATAGCAGGGTACTCTCACCTCAGACTCGGGGTCATGTGTGCTGGCTCACGCAGCACAGCCAGCCAAAGCTATTTTTTAGCCCCGACTATCCTGTAGGAATGGGGAGTAGAGTCAGGAGACCACTCTGGGTGTCCAGTACCCTGATTTTTTCTGACCAACCTCTTGCAGAGAGTTAGTCCCTCTCTGGGATGGGGGAGAAAGGGTTTTCTGTGCTGTTTCTAAAAACAAAAAAAAAGGAATAAAAGGAAAAGTGATTCTGAAGTTGTACATGGACAGCCATTTGCCATCTGGTGAGTTAAAGAACTTCATGGTGAGGGTCCTTCAGCATGGGAATTTTGGGGGGCACTGGGCCCAATCCTTTCCTAACACCTTCAGTATGAACCCCCCATAGTGATCCAAGATCCGGAGGCAGCAGAGCTGTCACAAGCAGACGGGATAGAATAACCCAGAGTCCAGGTGGAAGAAGCAGTGAGGATCCAGGAGACCCTCATCTAGGGTCTGCAGCCCTCCTTCTTCATTTTAAAATTCACTTGTGTGTGTGTGTGTGTGTGTGTGTGTGTGTGTGTGTGTGTGTAGTATGCACATGTGACTCTCAGAGGACAGCTTTTGAGACCCACTTCATGAGGCTCAAACTCAGGTTGTCATGCTTGGCAGTGGGGCACCTTTGCCAGCTGAGCCACCTTGCTGACCCTCCTGACAACCCACCCTGACACACACACGCCTGTCTCTGCGGCCCTACCACTCGCCCACTCCCCCGCCCCTGCAGGGTGAATGAGAGTTCATCAGACTCACTTCTCTGCCATCTCATAAAAGATCATCCGGTCAAAGTTGCTGGTACGCTCCCACTCCTGAAGAGCCCTCGGCAGTCCCTCCTCCAGGGTCATAGTAGGCTTCAGTCGGGCCAAGGAACGAAGCACTGGGCTAAAACCCCCATTAGGTCAGACACATTGCCAAAGTGTGCCCTGCACCTCTTCTGATGCCCACCTCAGTCCATAGCCCCCTTCCTTCACCAATTCTAGCCTGCCCCTCAGGCCCTGTCATGTTCCAGTTTAATGAAATGTCCAGATTCCACAGCCTCCCCACCGGTTGTCGGCCATTCTTGCTGCCCTTCCCACCGAGATCTGCAAATCACACAAAATCAAATGCTTCTCCTCCTGCCCTTCTGAAATCAACCGGGGCATCCACCTTTAACTCTCACAGTGCTAGCCCTAACTGGACACTAAGAGGAAACACTGGGGTTTGTAAATGAATGCTATTAATTGTAAAGTGGATTTAACCCTGTCGGGAGCCTCTTGAATTGTCAGACTTATTTCACTAACCCAACATGAGCCTCTAATTAAAACACGTGTAGTAGTTTTAGAGTTTTGGTTTAGGGATTAGGTTTGTTTTTTTTTTTTTCCTTTGTCTCCAGAATGTCACCATAGATCTTCAAATAGAGTATTGGACTGTTACTTCTGGAACGCTCCAGTGGAAATCAAGAATGCAGACTAAAATAAGAACTTCAGTTTTGCCTTTCTGGCTTCTCCTTAAGTCCTTAAACATTATGGAGTATCAAATTCGTCTGGGAAACTAGCTGTAATGGTAGAGTGCCAGCATCCCAGGACTGAGCTTCTAATCAGCTTCCCAGCTGACTAGGTCTGGAGCATGCCTGGCATAAGATCCTACCCATCAGACTGAAGCATGGGGAACAGGAGTTGGCCAGAAATCAAAGGGGATGGGTCCTAACCAAACCTCGAGAGCTCGTGCTGGTTCTAGAATTAGAAATCCTCCACCAGGTCCCAACAGAGAACTCAGAGCTATCTTAAGAAACCAAGAACTCCGTAGTGGTGTTTATTGAGAACTTTGGGAGTGGTCTTTTGATCACTTGTTCCAAAGTCTGGTGGAAGGAGTCCTTCCACTAGAAAGGAGCTTGCATTTTTTTTTTTTCAAAGTCTGGTAAAACAGTTTTTCCTCCATGGTCTGCAGCTGAGGATACCCGGTCTGCTTGGGAAATAGAGAAAAATCTCCCAGATGACTAAGGGTTGATGTATAAACAAACAAACAAAAAAAGACAGCCTGTGACTCCTGACTTCTTGGCTAAACATACATACACTCAAAAGGAGAGATATTTTGGCCTTATGTGGGCTCCCTTCCTCATTAAGATTGACTTTTTACAGTGGTAATAAAAGAGCTACCATTTAAATGATTCATTTTGTATGCCAGGCACTTTGCCAAGCACCTTTAGTCTGATCAACCCTTGGAGATAGGGACAATTACCCCTTTTCTGATGAGGAAACTGAGGGCAAAGGTGTTAAATGTCCCTGCTCCAGCTCACAAATCTAGTGTGTGGAGCCAACAGTTCTCCATACCCTCCTAGTTCACTTTGACTCCTGAGTAAGATAAGGTTCACACACACTAAGGTCTTGGGCTGGCCCAGTGCCAGTCTTCCCTATCCTACGGGAATGAGTCAGGGCCCACCCACCTCATCCTAGGTCATCCGTGCCAGAGGGCAGGGTGGGCCCTGACATCTGGTATCAGGGATCTACATGACAATCTCTGCTTTCTGCTTTATGGCAGGAAGACTCTCCATCTTCTCGTCTGTAAATGACAACTTCCCTAAAATGTTCAACTGACGTCACAGAGCTGTAGGTGTTCTTTGAAAGGTATCTGAACATTTCTTCTAAGCTAGGAAGAATGTAGCACTGCTTGTAATTCTCTCTTAACAGCATCTTCTCACCCTTATAACTGCCTTCAAGAATTCTGGAGTAACTGATACCCCTGTGTCTATACCAGAGTCCTCTCTCAAAGCCCTAGGTGCATCAGTTTTGGGTAACCACCCCCACTTACATAAGAAAGCAGGAAAGAGCTTCTGCATCAGGACTCTGGGATAGGTGAGTCCGGGCCAAGACTTTGTAGCGTTGCCAGCGGCGATAGTTCTCATAAACACCCTTGGAAGCATAGGCAAGGTCACCTTGAGAGGGCTTCCGGGTAGCCGCTGGACCTCCTTCCAGGGTTGCAGCTTGTGTTCCTGGCCAAGACTTTTCCAGGGGCACAATGGGAGCCAGCTGGGCAGCTGATGGTAGAACCCGCAGAGGAAGTCCTGCGGGGCCCTCCTGGCTCCCTCTAACAGTCACAGCAGGTGGAATGGTCTTCACATTAAAGGCTGTCACATACCGAGGAGGAGGACCCTCCTGGCCCCCACAGGGAGTACCTGAGGTAATCCAGTTTAGGGCTGTCTGAGTAACTATAAGGTTTTGAGTTTGAGAAGGCTCAGCTGGCCCTACTTCTGTCTTGACTTTGACAATGACCTGGCCAGTTCCGGCCACACTAGGGCCAGCGCCTCCTTCTCCTGTCATCAACAATGGACTGGGAAAAGCAGACAGTAGTTGAGGATTGCTTAGAGAGAATGCGAAAGGTATGGGGGGCTGTGGTGATGGCTCCCAGAGGGGTTGGTCTGGTGGAGCGGGGGCAAAGGGAAGCACAGGGAAAGGGGGCAGGCCAGCACCAGGTTTCATGGCCATATCTGGTCCTGGTAATGGAGAGGCTGTTGAGACAAAGAAGACAAGGGGGAAGGAAGGAGACCAGAAGTTAGGTCATATGACTTCCTTTTAGTCCCTATGGGGTCAGAGCTATGACTTTTAACACATGAAGGAAAGGGCATGGACCGGTGTATTTGTAAAGGTCTCCCAAGCAGTCCTTCACCCGAGTTACCGGGCTAGAGAAGCTGCTCCCTTTCAATGAGACACATAGGCCTGCATCTCCCAAGAAGAGCAAGCTCAAGCTGTCGTTGCCTCTAAGAGCTTTTCTCAAAATTCTCCTGGAGCCCTCCCCTGCCAGCTGCACAGTCGATCAACAAGTGAAATAGGACTGACACCGTCTGCAGGAAGGCTGAGTACAGGGAAAGTTCCAGACTCCTGAAAAGCATCCATGGGGTCCTTGAGGGGGAGGCTCTTTCACAAACATTGGTCCATCTTCTCCTCCTTTTCCTATTCCTCTTGCTCCTAATAATCTCCTCATCTCAAACAAAAGGAGATGCCGTTTCTGAATAGGCACAATGACTCTAGGGCCCGTTTAGCTCATTTCTCTAAAAATAATGCCACCAACATACATGGACCTCTCCTAACCCCACCTACTCCCACGAGACAGAAACCACCTGCTCCCAGCTGCTCTGTTGTGGCATGTACGCATCCACCGAAGCACAGTCCCCAGGACAGGGTAGGGGAGCCTGGATTCTTGCTTCCCAGAAGCTTCATTATGCCACAGCCTGGAATAGCTGGGAAGGATTAGATAAGGACCAGGAAATGGTGAGGGGAGGGCACAGTGGCAGGGAGAGTTCCAGTGCCTCAGTAACCAGTGCTGGACAAGGTGAAATTTGGCAGTACGGAAATCTTTACTGCGGTCCTGCTTCTTAAATGTTAGAAGTTTAGAGCTCACGAATAAAGCATTGAGCTGGAGCTGAGGAAGAAGGAAATGTAGAACACAATTCCGGCTGGGGACGAGCTATATGATACTGGTCAGGCAGAGCAGGAGATGAGCACACAAATGTGCATTCCATTAAACAGGGCCTATATCTACATGATATCCACAGGGATAGCCACATGACTTTTAAGGACAAAAAGAGACTCCAGTCGGCCTAATTTTATGCTGTTCTTCTCCCTCTTTTTTTTTTTTTTAAAAAAAGATTATTTCATCGACAAACTAGCACTGCTCAGATTCCTGAACACAAAGGAGACATGAAAATAGGGACAAACTAATGTTCATATTCATCTGAACCACACAATAGAGGACCAGGTTATAACCACCAAGAATTGTTATAACCACAGTGAATTGTTGCTAAGGTCTTAGCTCCACACTAGGTAAGAAAACTGTGGCTAAAATGACCTATCTCCTCCATCCTGAAAGTCAAGAAAGACTGTCCCCAACAAATACATACTTAAAAAATATGTCGAGGTTTGTAAATACAACTGCTCTGGAGGATGAGGCATGAAGATCACAAGTTCAAGGGCAGCCTGGGTTACAGAGGGAGTTCATGGGCAGCCTGGGCAACTTAGTGAAACCCTGCCTCAAACTAAAAAGTGCAATGAGGGCTGCAGACGTGGCTCGTTGAATGCTTGTCCAGCATCTGCAAGGCCCTGGATTCAATTTCAATAAACAAAAAATTTACACAGACAGAGATGCATGAGCGTACACATGCACACAGAAATTGTCTATGGAGCAAGAAAAGTACCCTCCCCAGAACACTAATTAGATGGAACTTTGATCTTATAGTTCCTAACTTCCAGAGAGATATAACAAATTACTATGAAAGGAAAGAGAGAGAGAGAGAGAAGTCTGCTGCCTGGACTGAAAAGAAGCGACGTCTGTGGCTGGTAGGAGCTGTCAGGTCCGGGCGCAAGCAGTTTTATAAACTCTCTAGTCCCATTCACTGGCTGTTAAGTGAATAACCCCACTGAAGAGTTTTAGCTGTCCCCCTGGCCCAATCCCACTTCTCCCTCCTTCAGCCTACTTTCCCTTGAAAGATCAAAAGAGACTCGGTGCTGCCTTCTCATGGCAAAGTCCTGAAGCAGGCACTTGTTGGTCTTGAAGCTTCCCTGAAGCCCTGACTAGGCTGCTCGTACTGTACAGAAACCTCTACTTCCACCCCAAGCATGCTGAAGTGCTCCCGCTTCTGGGCAACCAAATCGGTATCCACTCCCTATATTCAGTGTGTTCCTTCCGAGATACTGTGGTTTCCAAGGAGGCCCTCCCCTGTTCTTAAGGTAAAAATCTACCTTCCCGGACTCCCTAATGCCTGTGTGGGGTCGAATGTCTCACATCCCTTTAGGTCAGTCTAAATAATCTGTTCCTAGGTAAAGGGATAAATCTGACAGCCCAGGCATGCGAGCAGGTGGCAGATATCCTACAATCTCCACCCCTCCCAGTCTTACTTTTGTCTGATGCCATCATCTGAGGTTAGGTACACCAACAGTGCCTGTCTGGAAGCCTCTAGAATGAAACAGTTGGGTCCAGGAACCAGGCAGTAACCCAGCTCAAACAGATGATATCCAAGGAAGAAATGATGAGCCAAAACAGAATTAGAATCTCGGAGGCAGGCATTCTATGGTGGGGGAGGGGGAGTATTGTGTGGTGCGAATAGGGAGGTGTTCCACAGTGGGTTCTAGTAAGTAAGCAAAAACTAGAAAATCCCTCTAAATGAATTTGATAGCACAGTTGTTGGGTGTCTTTTTTAGGACAATTTGTACACTATTTTCTCAGATTCCCAACATTATACTGTAGTTTTCAGTTTTGGGTTTCTTTTTCTTCTATTCTTCAAGAATACATCTAATCCTACACCCTTCGGTTCCTCCAGTTCTGTAACTATTAATAACAGCTTAGTGGTAGACCTTTGGCTTGTTACAATGATGACTCTATTTTCTGAGCCAAATTTGGAGCACACAGTCTGTATAGTTGAGGATCAAGAAAACTAAATGTTTGGAATTTAAGTGTCTTATAATCCAGGGTGTTCAACTGGTGTGAGCACCGCCTTCTTGAAAAGCTGCCACACTAGTAATACTAGGACTTGGGAGGCTGAGGCGGGAGGTTGAGAAAAGCTTGGACTACAAGTGGAACTAACTATATAAAGAAAACATTCTCGCTATAATCCCCAAACAGTCCAGTCCCAACAGCTCTGCAATTCATGGAAGCCACAGCCTTTTCCATTTGCTGAAAAACCTTACTAAATTAAAAAATATTTATTTATTTATTTGATCTATCTATCTACCTATTTGTTTATTTTCAAGACAGGGTATGCTATGTAGCCCTAGATGGCTAGGAACTCAACAGAGATCTGCCTGCCTCTACCTTCTGAGTACTGAGATTGAAGACCTGTACCTTTTTTTTTTTTAAGATATAACCTTTAATAGTTTTAAAAGGGGTTATGTAGTTTTATCTTATGTGTATGATATTTGTCTGAATGTATGACTTGCAGCTGCATGCATGCCTGGTGCTTCCAGAGCCAGAAGAGGGAGTCAGAACCTCTGGAACTGGAGAGGTGCAGTTAGTTGTGAGTTGTCATGTGGGTGCTGAGACCCAAACCTGGGTTCTCTGTGAGAATGGGTCCTCAAGCATTCTTAGCCACTGAGTCATCTCTCCAGTCCCTTTTTAATTTTTTGAGACAGAGTCTGGCTATGTAGCCTAAGCTCAAACCTAAGATCTTGCCTTGGCCTCTTGAGCGCCACAATCCCTGTCTTAAAATTACCATAAAGCTTTTTCATTAAATTACCTTTTAAAGTTATTAAATTAAAGGGCTACAGAGATGGCTCAGTGGTTAAAAACAGTGGCTGCTCTTCCAGAGGACTCAGGTTCAATTCCCAGCACACACATGGCAGCTCACACGTGTTAACTCCAAGATCTGGCATCCTCACACAGACATGCATGTAGGCAAAATACCAACGCAAATGAAATAAAATAAATAAACTTTAAAAAGTTATGAAATTAATATATTAGCATGGCTAAAATATGTAGCAAGGTAGGAAGTATAAGTGAGGCAACCAGACTAAGTGAATTCTGAGAAGAGAAAAGGCAGAGTCACTCACCAGCCAGACACAGAGGAAGCAAAATGAGAATGCCTCACTGAGAAAAGGTACCAAGCCACCTGCCTAGACATAGACAAGAATTATGGGTTAATTTAAGTTCTAAGAGCTAGTTAACAATAATCCTGAGCTAATAGGCCAAACAGTTTATAATTAATATAAGCCTCTGTGTGTTTCTTTGGGACTGAACAGCTTAGGGTCCGGGTGGGAAAGAAATGTCCATCTTTAGTCCATCTGACACTAAAAAGTCAGACTAATAAAAGTTTGGAGAGGAAAAGAAATGGGGATAAAAAACGTGTACAAGAGGGTGAAAACAACTAAAATTCAGTGTGTGTGTAACGGTTGACAACAACAAAACCCACACAAAACAAACAAAAAGGCCAGGCTATATAAACTAAAATATATAGCAGTAATTAATCTTCCTACTTATTTCCCTGTAACAAAGTTCTCCAAGCCAGAAGAGGCCAATATTGTTTCTAGTACATTCCTGCCCCTGGAAAGTCTCATGTGAGCATACACGTGTACACACACACACACACACACACACACAAATATGACTGGCAAAGTCTCATGTGAGCATACACATGTATATATATATACACACACAAATGTATATATACATACACACACATGTATATATACATACACACAAATACAGCTGGCAAAATCTCATGTGCATGTACACATGTACACACACACACACACACACACCCTTTGGTTTTTTGTTTCTCAATTTAAAGCTGCTCGGAAAACTGCTCAGGTCGGCTTTGAACCTACCAGTTGTAGAGATCCTTCTGCCTAAGCCTCTGAACTTCTAGGATTATAAGTACGTGTTAAACTCCCTGGCTTTTTGAATGTATCTTATGCAACAGAAAGCAAACCAACTATATCCATTACTTTAAACAAAACAAAAAAAACTTAAGGTTTTTCTGGCTATAAATTTAATGTTAAAATATTTCTGTTACTATAAATAGTGCTATAAAGATCATTTGCAAATCTTGGTTTTATTTTTTTTTAAACTAGACTCTTACAAGACTGCACTATTTTGTCTTTTGTTTTTTTTTCTTTTTCTTATGGTTTTTTGGAGACAAGGCTTTGGAGCCTTTCCTGGAACTCACTTTGTAGACATGGAGGTCCGCCTGTCTCTGCCTCCCGAGTGCTGGGATTAAAGGCGTGTGCCGCCACCACCCGGCTAAGGCTTTTCATCCTTTTAAAAAACTGGGAATACTCCAAGGATACCTTATTGTGCTACTCACCATATAAGAAAGAGCTGAATTTGTGGTCAAATCCTGAGTTTGAATCTTGGTTCGACCTCTAAAACAAAATTCGCCGGTTTCATAAGAAAACCTTTACGTTCTTTTCACTTTGCATAATATCGAATTCCCATCATGCACTCTTTACCGCCAATATTTTGAAATAGGGCGGGAAACCGGATGTAAAAGTGGGGCTCGGAAAAAGTTGTTACTTCTTCCCTAGGATGTAGAAGGTAGAGAATCCTGGAGCCCTTGTTTCTCCAGAAACTACAAAACTAGTGCCTTTGAAATGGGTATGCAATTTGAGATTAAAGATAGGACTGGATGCATCAACATTTAATCCACATTCATCCCTACCTTCTAACGTCTGGCCGTGTCTGGTACACAGTGGACACTTCCACAGATCTTAATAACTTTGCAAGATTGTAGCTAGCTGGAGTCCAAGGCCAAGTCCTGCTCTACTACTCCCCCTTCTGGTCACCTGGATATGAGTGGAGAAATGGACTACATTTCCCAGCATGCCTTATAGAGACTTCCGGCGAGACTAGAAGGAAGTTGGCGAGCACGTTTGAGGAGCCGCACTCCTGGCAAAAGCGACTGACTGCAGACAGGTCGGCGTCTTCCTGCTGAAGTGCAGTCATGTTTCTCCAGTATTACCTCAACGAACAGGGAGATCGCGTCTATACGTTAAAGGTAAGGGGAAGGAACAGTGCTAAAGCGGGAGGACGAGAAATTTAGGTGGGAGGAGCGGTGGAACCGGCCTCCGCATCCCGGTGCTTAGAGCCACGTCGGGGCCGAAACGTGATAGATTTGGGCAGTGCACGGCTTCTCGTTCTGACCATCGCGTCTCCTCTCTTCATGTTTCCCATTTTCCCCTTGTCCCCTTGATATCACATCATTCATATATCGAGATCATTTTCTCTTTTCCTTGAGCAGAAATTTGACCCTATGGGACAACAGACTTGCTCTGCCCATCCTGCTCGGTTCTCCCCTGACGACAAATACTCAAGACACAGAATCACCATCAAGAAACGCTTCAAGGTGCTCATGACCCAGCAACCGCGTCCTGTTCTCTGAGAGTTCGTTAATTTCATCTGCTGTCCGCCCCCAGGCCGATTATCAGTAACCAAATG
>PVIU01014753.1:5000-7500 GCA_004026605.1 Ondatra zibethicus
CTCAACTCCATTCTCTGCAGCTTTTTGTTAGTTAAAGACCAGTTACTCTGTGGGTAATAAGAACAACATAAGATGTTATGAACAGGCAGTGATGATGTAATAGCATAAGAGTCTTCAGAAGAAAGTGTCTATAACTCGCTCAGGAACTGCTTTAGATTCTAAGCTACTGAACCCTAGAGTCTCTGCGCTTGATCTACGCTCTCCACCAACCTTTAAATGCCATAACTTTGCTTCTTCTCCCTAACACCACTGTTCTTCACTCCCATCCAATAGAGCGATTTGTAACTCAGCAGGACCCTGTGTCTAGTTTAACAGCATTGATTCCTCATTACTGCAGCTTTCTAAGGCAAGGCAGGTCCTCAGTGATCATTCCTATCCTGCCTCAGTTTCTATCAAAGCAAGCACTGATCTTCTCATACCTCTCACAAGAGACCTTTATCTTAAAGGGTATGCACTGTGTTCCAGATTGGTGCTTTTCCCCTAGAGACGGAAAGTGTAGTTTCCATCTGGGTAACTACCAGATGCGTAGTTGAATAAAGCAATGCTGCCATCTAGAATCTTCTGTGCATAAAATGTTCCCATGTCACGTTCATATACAGCGACAGTCTTTTACCTGAGTAGCTCACATGTTCAATGCTAGTTAGCAAACAGGAGGAAAACCAATAATAATGTTCAGCTAAACAAATTTAGACGGTGGCAAGAGTCTGTGAGGTCATCAAAGGAAACATGATTGCAACACCCTATACAGCTCCTACCAAGTCACCTAGGTTACCTGTTCCTCCTCTGCCTTCACAGTCTCTCAGGAGCCATGTCCCATGTCATATGTGGAGCTTGTTCAGAGGGATGCTGACCCTCACTTGCTTAATCAAATGAATGGTTCCACTCCGATCAGTTTTTATATAGGAGGGGAAATTAGTTTGGAAAGGTGTAGTTGATCCTCGACCTGTACTCCCAAGGGTTAGGACCTGGGTTTGTCTAGTGCCACCTCTGTTTTGGTGCCAGGACAGTATCTGTTTTCTGAGTGTTCTCACTAGCTTAGCTCAGGCACATCTCATTTCCTATCTGAACACACAAAAATAGTAATTTTACATTGTCTCCAGGAAACAAACAGTCTCAGTTCCCTTACTATGTGCATGACAGCACATTTCTTTTTACCTGTCTTCTCACGGCTGTGCTGCTTTTGCTGAGATTAGGACTCTATGACTGGCTCATGGCTCATCCACACATTCCTTCATGTGGCTTATAACTCTGTTTCCATCCCTGTCACCTGAGCCCCAAACTCTGCCACTTTCCCCCTTAAGAAATCCCCAGGGGTTTGGCTCAATTCTCACACAGAGCACACCTTAAATGGAACTGTGTGTACTGATTTCCCTGATTCATTTCTTCCCATATTTCTTACTCAGAAAGTGGATGATGTCATGGATGATGCCTTCATTTTGTTCACACCCTCTACAGTTCCCACCAGTCATGGAGGATACCTTCATTTTGTTCACACCCTCTACAGTTCCCACCAGTCGTAGACAATGCCTTCATACTCTTCTGCATCCCTGACCAACTCCCTCAGAATTAAACGCTCTCAAGCCTGCCTGATTCTTGTTGTCATGGTTTCTTCCTGTGCGCTTCACAACTGTGACATCTGTTTCCACACAGTGACTGACAGTGTGGTGCCAGAAGTGTAAGTGCCACATCATTGCACATCTCTCTGGAAATATCCTGGGGGGGGGCTCTTCCTCCACAGAGTATAATTTTCATATTCTATATATTTCCTGGAAGATAGCCTAGGCAGCCTTATTTTGTGGTTTTAAACCTTTCCAAACCCATCAACACACCAGTGAAAAAGCAAATGGGGGTTTGGAAGTAGTAGAAGACTACTACATATCTATAGTATATCTATTACTATATATCTATAGTATATCTACTACTAACTATATGTATACTATATCGACTACTAACTATATCTATACTCTATCAACTACTACATATCTATACTATATCTACTACTAATTATATCTATACTATATCGACTACTATATATCTATACTATATCTACTACTAACTATATCTATAGTATATTTACTACTAACTATATCTATACTATATCTATTACTATATATCAATAGTATATCTACTACTAACTATATCTATACTATATTGACTACTAACTATATCTATACTCTATCGAGTACTATATATCTATATTATATCTACTACTTACTATATCTATAGTATATCTACTACTTACTATATCTATAGTATATCTACTACTTACTATATCTATAGTATATCTACTACTTACTATATCTATAGTATATCTACTACTAACTATATCTATACTATATCAACTCTATATATCTACACTATATCTACTACTAACTATATCTATAGTAAAACTCAGCAGCCATGTCACAGCGGGAAAGTGACAGTGGGCAGAGTTCATTCAGAAGATAACTACAGCAGTGTCCGGGTGGAGCTCTGACTCTCTCTGGTAGGACCAGAGGGC
>PVIU01014753.1:12500-50756 GCA_004026605.1 Ondatra zibethicus
ATGATGAAACCCTGTCTGCAAAGCAGAGAGCAAAGCTCTCGAGACGGGCTTCCCCAGTCCTATCCCCAAACCAAAGGCGGGAGGCTAAGGCAAGGGAGCTAAAAGCCAGAGCCCAGCCTGGGTGACATGATGAGTCCAACTTTAAAAACCGGCGAAAAGGAAAGAAAAGAAAAAAGCCTTCTATGTTTAAAACATGACTGCTTAGCCATATCTCTGCAGGAATGAAGACGTGGGCTCAACAGTCATGAGCTTTGGTAGCAGTTTAGAATGGGGATTTTGATGTTATATGTAAAATACTTAATAAGGTTTATGGGTCTTTCACTTTAGATGTTTATGGACAAGGTTAAATTGAGAGCAGATAACTATTTGTTTTAATTTATTTTAAAATATTCAAATCCTTGGCCTTATGATGCAGAAGGAATTTGTACCCCCAACTTTCTAAATCATATATATCATATATGAGAATATGCATAGTATTATGTGTTTCCAGTTTATACTGTGTGTTTTGAATATGAATTAAAAGGGCAAGGATTCATGAGTCTAAGTTTCACCCTTTATTAAGCAATATAAATAAGGAGACCCACTTTAGCAGGATTTATGGGAGTAAAATGGGGGTGGGACAGTTTGTACAATTTAAAACAAAGCATATAGGGTGTTATCAATAAAAATAAGGGGAAGCATCCTTTCTTTGCAAATCCTTATCTCTGGCTATTTGCCTGTCTAGGAAAAAGAGGGCAATTACAAGAAAAACAGATAAGGGAGCACGGAACACCTCCCAATTTAATTTCCAACTGTATTTTTTTAAGTAAGGACTGTGATGGTTGCCACTACAATACCTTAAGTTACAGACACAGTGGTTTCTTAGGCCTATGACTCACCAGGAACACCTACTCTGCTTGGTGCCAGGTCCCCTTCCTGATTTAGCGGTATCTGAGTCCAGAGGATTCTCCAGAAAACCTGTGTGTTCCTCTGTGGAAGCCCAACTAATGGGGACTGATGACCTCACTTCCATCTCAGAGTTTGTCAGAGGGCACGGACTTCCCTATGCACAGGAGAAAACACATGTAAACCATACAGACATGGGCAGTGCAGTCAAGGCCTCTTTCTAGTTTTCTTCTTGCAGAATAGGTTGGTGTCAAAGTAGTTCAAGAAATTAGCTGGGCCTAATGAGGACTAGCAAAGCCCTTCTGCATCTTGGGAAGGCATGACTTCCTGTCCACCATCATGGGGCCAGTGTGTAGCCCGGAGAATCATGATAGGATATGCTTGAAGAAGACCTACCAAAGGATGTGAAGGAAAGTTCTGCAGGTTTCCTGATTCCAGCACTGAATGGCAGGGCTCTGGGACTGGTGTGAAAACAGACACAAGGCATTGCCTAGCTGCTTCAGCCACAGGCGTGCTGGCCTGGAGGCTTAACTCCTGGAAGAGGAGGACGAGAAAGTGGATATCTGCGGCTCATTTCACACAGCACCCCACACATTCAACCACCCCAGCAAATTCCAAGTCAGAAGATGTCATCCCTGACTTCTAGATGAAGAAACTCATATCTGAGCTGGGAGGCACAAAAGATAGAAACTCACCAGACTCACAAGTGAGATTTAGGAAGTCAGTTTTTCTAAGAGGTAACTGCAGGGTCAGTTGGGAGAAAATGTTGGGGTTGCACCACAGCTCAGTGGCTGGTCCCTGTCTTCCACATCACTGGGAAAGTGGTGCTAGAGGCTCAAACACAAAGTTAAGATCAAGAGACAGAAACACTGATGTTCCTAGTCCAATCTGTACACGTTGCCTACATGTCTGCAAATGTCATACTGTACCCCAAAATGTGTAGCTATTAAGTGAATCAGAAAATTCAAAAAGTGTTTGAGTTGAAAAGAAGTTGACCTTGTGTTTCCTCTCATATTACCAATACAATTGAAATTAAAACTCCTAAAGTTACCTAAATTAAAAAATTGATATACACTAATTTGTTTCTTTAATTTTTAAAATTATCAAACAAAACCTAAAGTATCATTAAGAAACTTTCAAATACAATGTTTTTTACGTAATTCTCACTCTGGCCATCTCTCCATCACCTCCTTTCTCCTGCTTCCTCTTGTAACCTGCCTCTGTGTGTGTGTGTGTGTGTGTGTGTGTGTGTGTGTGTTTGTGTGTGTGTGTGTGTGTGTGTGTGTGCGTGTGCACACATGAGTGTGTATCCAGGAGAGAGAGAGAGGACATTGACTGGTATAGTATATTTCTCCATGAAACATGTCCAGCTCCACATTTTCAGAAATTAATGTATTTTTTTTGTTTCGAACTTGTCTATGTCTTTAGCCAACATTTGGAAAGCTAAAACCATTCATTATAATCATATACCACATGTTTTCTCTTGTCCTTACTGACAAGAAAATGCTATTAAAACTCACAAGGCCCTCATGCATTATCATAACCCCTATAGGTGTCATTTTTCTCTAGATTTCCCTACACAGAAGCAGAAGTAGCTTCTATAGCAATATGAGCAAGTGGATATTGTCCATCTAACCCAGAATTGCTTTGACAGCTGCAGGAGAAACCATGCAGCTTGGTGAAGCCTGGACCCAGGAAGCTATATCACTGTGGACCACTTGACAGTCACTAAGGAAATACTATACGAAGAGAAGCCCAGCTACACCTGTGACGATGGTTCAGTGGATAAAATACTGGCCACTCAAATCTGAGGACCTGAGTCCACATTGTCCCACATATGAAGGCTGGGCACAGCAGTGCACACCTCTAGTCCCAGTGCTGTGAATCGGAGACAGAAGGCTTCTGGAGCCAGTGTACTGAATACTGAATGACAAGCTACAGGTGCAACGAGAGACCATGCTTTAAACAAGGTAGAGAGAAACCAAGAAAGATATCAACAGATGTCTTTCACACATGCATTTGTACTTGCATCCACATGGCTATCACCCACACAAATATATACACATATGTGCATGAGCACTCTCTCTCTCCCTCCCTCTCTCTCCCTCTCTCTCTCTTTCTCTCTCTCTCTTTCTCTCTCTCTCACACTCACACACACACACACACCAAATTTTCTATCATATGTCATTACAAAGCCAGCCACAAGGGTGCTTAGAATCATACTCAATCACACTCAATTTCTCCAGGGGACACACTCTGGTGAGCAAGGTGGGATGGAAGAACAGATCTATGAAAATCTGGAAGTGGCTAGCACTGTCCCAGAATGGCTGCCCTTTACAAAAAAAAATGAGTTTAGTTAAAGAGATTTCAATGTCTGAAAGGCAAATTTGATTCTGAAAGAGCTTTTCAGATTCTACACATGTGTGCAGCCATGCTTCTGTGCGCTCCAAGGTGAGTAAATGAACCATTCCACGGATCACTCATCTCACGTGCAGCTGCAATGAAATTTGGGAGCAAACTGCATGCGCTTGAAATATTAATGGTTGCCATTGACCAAAGCAACTCCAGTGTTCTGTTTTTGCAAATGATGGCTTATAAAAAATAATCTCCCCTCAAAGAAACTCCAGTCAGCTCCTTGATATGCCTCTGCCAAATATCTGCTGCCTAATCTAATGGATATAAGTGGTCTCTGCAATTAGAGACAGCTCTGGGGTTTGTAATACCCACACTCTCCTAGGGAGGGTGTCAGGCCAGGTCTGTGGGCCTCGACAGAGCACACATCCTCTCTGGCACGTCAGCCTCCTGAGCAGGGATTGGCAGAGACAGGCAGGTCTGAAGGTCTGGGTTCTTGTACCATGGACTCTCCTGCCGCAGGGAACATCTCCTGAGATGATTCAGTTGTTCAGCTCCCAAATGAGGGAGAGGTGTGAGGAATCTAAGCTGGCACACAGTGGGGTGTTTTCCACTGACTCAGAGATTCCTGGCTCAGTGGGTGTCAGGTGTTGGATGATATGCAAGGCTGATGCATGTTATAGCTCCTTGGATGCCTTCAAGTAGGAAATGTTTTATGGGTTTTCTTGAATATAAAATGGATATATGATTACCAAAGAGAAGCTATATGCACAGGATAAATCATAATGTATTTCATTTATTAGTCACAAAGACTGTGTTGAGGGCATAGGATCTAGTGCCATCAGGTTGATAGCTACTTGTCTTCCTCACAGTCATAGGGACAAGTAGGGCTTCCCTCACCAGTATTTGACTCTTATGGACCACTCTGTAGACAGCAATCTTCTGCCTGGATCAAGGGACTGTTTTTCAAATACCTGTTTGCATCATAGTTCTCCTAGAATTTTTGGGTCAGAGAACCCACACTATTGTAAAGGTTTTGATAAATGTGATGAATTAGTCAAAATGAAGGGACACCTGTAATATCACTAGAGTGTGTGTGTGTGTGTGTGTGTGTGTGTGTGTGTGTGTGAGTTCATCTGTTCAAGGGACCTGAAAGGTAAGATATTGTTTCTAACCAGTGTGCTCCCTAATCTCTAATGTGGTAACAGTGACCATCCAGATGCTCTGTGGCTTCAGTTCTAGGAGGTGCATTTATGCTGATGTTGCACCATCGGCCTCCTTCCTTTTACTCCTAGAAGGCAGGTAGACACTTGTGGAGAATCTAACATACTACCTTTCAAGGGTTGGCAAGTCATGTGTGAGTATGAAGACCACATCCAAGTAACTGAAGGTGGAATTTTATTGTTGGATACTCTAACATCTCTCCTTAAGTTGTCCAAAGTCAACTTTCATAGACTAACTTCCAAGTGGACAAGTTCTGTCACTTCTGAAAGGGAAAGAGTAATACAGAGGAGTGATATCGATAGGTCATCCTCCAACACTTTACTTCACTGACCTGCAGTCTGGAGCCTTCTCACATACATCTGACAGGTGTCTCCTGCTATGGCTTCAGCTCCATACATGTTCAGTGATCACTGATCCACAGAAAGGACTTCATTGTAAACAGAGACTGCTTTTTTGTTTCCTGGCCACCCAGACCCAAATAATCACACAGAAACTATAGTAATTGCAACACTGTTTGGCCAATGATTCAGGTGTATTCCTAACTAGGTTGTACACCTTAAATTAACCCATTTTTATTAATTTATTTATTGCCACAAGGCTGTGGCTTACCGTTAAGGTCCAACGTTTTTCTCCTTTGGCAGCTACATGGCATCTTCCTGGCTCTGCCTTTTTCCTTCTTCTATCTCTGTTTGGATTTCCCAGCTTGCCATATTCTGCCCTGCCATAGGCCAAAGCAGATTCTTTATTAACCAGTGGTAATAAAACATATTCACAGCATACAGAGGGGAATCTAACATCATTAGTCAGTAGAATACGAGACTCTTAATCTCAGGGTTATGGGTTTGAATCCCACACTGAATGCCAAAGTGAAGAACAATTAATATAAACTCAGAGACTGAAATTGGGATTCAACCTAAAGGTCAAAAGCAAAACAGTTAGCCACTAGCTCTTACCTCTACTGCAGTTCGAAATGGTGATCCTGTCTCCAAGAATCTCAGAATGAGACTGATCCTGAGAGTTGTCTCCTCCCTTCTTATTACAATCCTCTCTAGGGCTGGGATTAAAGGCATGCACTGCCTGGTTTCCATGGCAACTAGTGTGGCTACTGGGATTAAAGGTGTGTGTTGGGAAAAATAAATAAATAAAAAAAAACATGCTTCTCCCACAAAAAAAAAAAAGGTGTGTGTTGCCACTACCTGGTCTGTAAGGCTTACCAGTGGGGTTGTTTTACTCTCTGATCTTCAGGCAAGCTTTATTTATTAAAATACAAATGAAATATCACTACACTTCACTGTAGCAGGAGTTACACTGAGACGAAGTATTTCTTACCTTTCAAACCCAGATTTGAAGATTTAATGAAGATCTGTCACCTTCATTAATTTTTCCGAGAAAGCTAAGTCTATCTAAAGGAGAAATTTTAGCTTATCATATCTGCCCATTAATATGCCGTGTATGTGCAGATGTATGTCTGCTCATGTGTGCACACATGCCTCTGTGGGTGCAGGTATATACATGTGTTTGTGCATGACTACATCAGAGAACATTCAACACTGACAATAGACATAAGAAGAAAGAGACAGCGAGGTCCCTGTGCTCTCAGACAGGGGCTCACTTTACCTGCCCATCTCCCTTTCCTTCACATGCTCTGTTGGGTGTGTCCAAGTCCAAACCTGATGCTTCTAGGGTGTAGACCCCTGTCTCTGTGGGACACTCTATCCTCTGAAATGCACCTATTTTCACCACTTCCCAGAGTGAGTTTTTCACACCTACCGTTCCTGGTTGTGTCTGTCAGCCTGTCCACAGTCCCATGCAGTGCCAGGATAGCCATCTCCACCAGGAGCTGCTGACTCCCTCTATCCTTTCTGTCTCCATAGCCTTCATTCCTTTATTGTACCTTTTAGCAGTGGTTAAGCAGCCAGTAGAGATAAAGGATCTCATTCAATCCACCTGTCTAGATTTTATGTTCAAAGAATAGCCATTTTTGAAGGAGTGGGTCTTGCTGTTAGGTACGGCCTGAAAATTTAGATACGGTTTTGACTTCCATGTAGTATGAGGAATGATGTCTCTCTCTTGTTTTTAACCCAAGAGTAATGCTTTTGATCCCCTGAATCCCAGATTTCAAGTCTGTGTGTCAGGGCTGGTGCTGAGGATGAGACTCAGGACATGCCTGTTGGGCAAAAGCACTAGCACAAAGCTGGGCCCAGTGCCCGTTTGATGAGCGTCTGAAGGCTCTAGTAGAAGGATTGTCTGGGAAAGGTGGAAGATAGACATCCAGTGTGGGCTCCAGTGCTGGGACATCTGCTGGGAGGAAAGAGAACGGACTCAGGATAGGTATGTTGAGAGGACATGTCCACTCAGAAAGAGTGGATCATGGGAAGTAGTGTCACATAGCATGCTTTCTAACACATGTCTATATACTGTGCTCAGTGTTGCTGGCCTTTTCCTGGGTGTGTGGTGTTCAACAGGTGATCTACAGATGACACCCACAGTACTCACAGAACACTGGATCTCTTCAGTCCTCCTTCTCTGATGGTGCATGGAACATCAGTCAAAGTCACAGGCCAAGTAATATGAACTTCAACTTTCCTTCCCTTCTCCTCCTTTCCCTGTCCCCTCCCTTCACTTTTCCTTCTTGCTCTTTCTTCCCTTTTCTTTTTAAGGGCAGAGGGGAGGGAAGGATCTTCCTAAAAGGCTTAAGCTTTCTCAGGCTCAGCTCAGTTCCTTATGTTCCCATAAGATTATGGGTATACAACTAGCCAGGTCAAAAATCCTGAAAATAAATTTCTTATCTCTAGCAAAGATTTATTTTATGTTTCAAGTTTTTGGATTTTCATCCTGCTCTTCTGAGGAAATTAAAATGTATAGAAGAATATGTCTTTGTAATTTTTAAACTGCTAATCTACAAAACAAACGCCTTCAAGTTATTGTGTGGTGAAACAGGGAAGAAAAAGATATTGCCATGAATTGTCCGTGTCCTGTCTGTTGTGCTATTAAGAGTGTACAGTGCAATTGCCTATTCCCAGATGACAGGAGAAGCTTCACTGGCCATGCCATTCTGTTCTTCGTAAAGAATCTTGCAGTGAAGCATCATGGAAACGACGTCACTTGATGGTATAGGAACTGATGGTTTATGTCTTTCAGTCTTTTGGAAGCAAAGAAATAAAACTTGTTTTGCTTGCTACCTGTCTGTCTGTCTGTCTACCTATCCTCTATTTATCCATCATCTGTCTATCTATCCTTGTATATGTGTCTTCATATTCTCATTTCAATGGCTTTAGAAAAGTCGACACACAACAAAGATGTAACTGACATTCAGACCATGACATCATGACTGTGGTAAAATGTGGGGCCTCTGAGTTCAATCATGGAACTTCCTTTTGCCTAGGAAATCATCTCTGCCTTTTAAGCTCTCTGTTCCCATGGGAAGATTGCATGAGATTGTATTTGCACATTTTTAATGTACATGACACACAGAATTTGTTGCATGAACTTTGCTTTTGACCTCCTTACCTCCCACTCTTCCCTGTCTTCTTTTCAGGTTCTTCTTATTGTATTGCTATTTCCTCCCACGGTCATGTGAAAACTTACCATCCTGACAGTAGGATGTTCTATTTAACACTGGCCCCTTTGTTACTTGTCATGAAATACTGCATATACTGTATGTTTCAGATTTTCCCCCTTCTTAGACTGAGCACCAGCCACACAGAGAAGGTGGATTTCAAATGTGGTCATCAAGGAACAGGTGCCTGGACTGTCTTCTGAACCATTGCAGAAGACAACAAACTCAAGTTTGTCACCAAGTGAGTTTTGTACAGAAGACCAGTAAGTATAAGATGAGGATAAGGTTTATAATGCTATTTTTAAGTTTGCTAACTAGATAATTGCCTTTTATGCATGGTAAATGCAATAAAATACAAGTGGCATTATTTATCTTACTAAAAATGAATGAATGAAAGCCTCTATGAATAGGCATGCTCTGAGCGCTCACATTTATCTTTATTATCAATTCTAGAAACACCTTACAGCCATGCTTTTATCCATAACTCAATGGTAATAACCTGTGGAAATTTGATGATAGATTCAATTGACATTCTCCAGAGTCTACAGTGAGGGCTGCTGGGTCAGACCCACCACGACAGAGCTAGAACTGAGAAGTTAGAACTGCCATTGAGCCCAGCAGAACTCATTTGTAGTTAGGGGAACATTGGCGGTGGTGGTGGTTTGTCTTTGAGGTAGTGTTTTAGCCTCTAGCCCAGGCTAACTCTATACTCATGGCAATCCTAAGCATCCCAAGCATTGGGATCACAAGCATGAGCCATCATGTCCAACTCAAGTGAGTGGCTTCCAGAGTTATGAATGAACTGAACTTTTGGTAGTCCCTTGGAGAGAAGAACAGTGGGCCCCTTTTCCTGTTTTGCAACAGCTTCACAGTACAGGAATTAGTTCACAGGCCCCAGTTCCCTGTGCACGTTGGGTATCTATTGCTTCTTCACTGATTTCAATAAATATTTTGGAAATGGCTTCTCCAAGGATTCCCTGGGCCTAGCTGGGATCTGAGTGTGGTAGAGGAGGGAGAATTCCCATCATGTGAGAGAGGAATGGAGCACCTTGTGGACCATGAACTTATGGAAGCCAAAAGGCAGGGATGATTGTATTTGTGTCATGAAGCATAGGGTTCTAGGTATTGTCTTGACATTTCTGAGTCCCACAGCTCCCAGTGCCCTAAGTTCCCTTGCTCCCACAGGATGCACCCTCACCCAGCATCTTCACCCATAGCTTCTCACTTCCATGCTAGTGCGTACAATCTTCCACCAGCGGCCCCCATCCTGCTGGAGGAACCAGGCCAGGCGACAGGACGTTCTTCTGGTCCTTCCTCCCATGGTCTGCTGTCTGCTGTCACGTCAGCAACAGCCCTGTGGGTCTCACAGTGAAGAGCTGCCATCCTAACCTGAGTAAGTAACTCACCGAAGCTACCATATTCAGCTGCCCAGGTACCACCTGTGTGCTGGCCAGCATCATTAGTGTTTAGGACAGGATCCTTCCAACTATTAGGTGAGTGGGAGGAAATTCAAACCCACCCAGTGTGGGAGTCTAGAAAAATCTCTCACTTTAGGACTCATTTCTTCCCCATGCCCATGATGCTCTCTGACTTATTTCTTTGGTCACCACTGTATTTTAGCAAAAAGTCAGGAAAAGTTTATTGTTAGTAATTATGGCTTTGTCTCTTTGGAACAAATTTACAGCCTGTGAACTAATTCTTATGCTTCAAAGTTGTTGTACCCAAACAGAGAAGTGTACTGATATGTAGGGTTCCAGAACATTCTTACTCATGAATCATGAGTCATTCACCAAGATAGACCCTCACTGAGGCAGTTTCTGAGCAAGAACGAACAAAAAGCAGAGAACTTCATTGTGAGCCTCCCTTCCTCACCAAGATGGATTTCGCTCGCTCACAGGCACAGTGTGCCAGCTGGATGCAGAATGGGCCCCATTAAACAGATGTCGCCTGGCTACCAAAACCATCACCAGAGAATGTGAGAGCCATGTGAGCGGTGAGCGAGAAGTTTAATTCGCCTGCAAAGGCGTTTACACCCCATTCCATCTAATGTGCTTAGAATATAACAAGACCACTCTGTCATCAAGAGCGCTTTGTCTGTCCTAGGAAGGAGGAATCGATGCTTTTTTATCTTGCACAGAGCCGTTTCTCCTGTTGGCTCTCTCTGGAATAGTCGCTACGGAAGTTGTGGATCAATGTATAGGAGCACCCGCTCAATTCCCAAGCTACACCCCACATCTGTGCATTCCCAAATGAAGTTAATCACACCAAGTTCCCCCAGTCTTTTATCCACAAGAGATTTTTCAAAGGTTGAATAATAGTAATAGCCACACTTTAAAGTTCATGTTCCACCCAGGCCTGTGATCCCAGAACTCAAGGAAGATTACAAGTTCAAGACTAGCCTGGGAAATTTAGGGAGATTGTCTCAAAATAAAAAGAAAATAAAGAAGAGCTTTGTTTGCTTACTGCTGGAGCCTTTGCCTGTATGCATGAGGCTGTGGTCTCAGACTCCAATACTACACACACACACACACACACACGCACACTACATCATGTACCCCTGTTTTTTCCTCATAAATCCTGTCAGAATGGACAAGTATGTTACTTGTTTTTGTATATCAATTATGTTTTTAAGCTTGCTGAATTCTTTATTGCTTTGTCTTTCAATAGTATCTTTAGACTTTTGCATACGTAGAATCAGATCTGCCTCAAATGTGAATCAAAAAGTCGATTCAAGAAATATCCGACTGTTACAATGGGGGGAGGAGGAAGTTCTGCAAAGTGTTAAGCGGACAGAGGTTTGTTCAGCAAAACAGGGGTTCTACAAGGCAGGGCAAGGATCTGAGTGCAATTCTTCTCTGCTGAGTATGGCCTGGCCTGTGACAGGGCAGCTGAGACAGAGGGTAGGGTTCTCTACAGAGGCATCCACAGGGGACCCCGCAGAACCAGGCTACACTTTGGGCATGCCTTACTCTTCACATGCACACAGACTGAATCTGGGGTCATGACCCACAGAAATGTGGCACCTTGGGGATAACAGAAGTGAGGTCTGTCACCCGGTCACATGAGACATCCAGGAAACAAACACTTGGGTACCACAAAAAATAGATGTTTCCAAACTGGAAGCAAGCAAATCTGTCCATTCCAGGAAATAATCACGTCCAACCCATAATACCTTCTCTCTCCTGAACGATCCTAAAGCTTCTTGACAAAGCCAGGAGGGTTTTATGTAGACTGAACAAATGCACCTTTGAGACCAAAGCTGATAAATCCTGATGCTGAAATATAAGTGGGAATAAGTGGTCAGAATCAATAGATCTCTAAAGAAAATTGTAGGGGAGTACAAAAGAGCAGTGTGTGTGTGTGTGTGTGTGTGTGTGTGTGTGTGTGTGTGTGTGCGTGTGCGTGTCTTCCCAGAGATCCAGATTTACAAATATCATACACACACGCACACATACACACACACACCATCAACATACTCCGAGAAACAAAGCTAAAGAACAACTTAGAATTTTCAAACAGACGATAGAACGCTTTGTCTATAAAAGAGGCAAAGAAGTCACTCTCGAAAGCTGCAGAATTCTCCAGCTGGGGAGCTGTGGTTTTAGTTTTAGTTTTTGTTTTTTTAATGCTTTTCCACGTTTGATTCCCGTGTTTTGCACGTCCTACTGAATGTGTGCACTCTGTTCATGACGCAATGCAGGGTGTGTCTCGTGATGCAGCAGAAACTCTATGGTTTAGGGAACTCAGGAGAGCGCCAGCAGTCTGTTTGGAGGAGGATTTGCCCAGCTGCCTCTACTAATCTCTTCTTTGATGTTCCCCTCACTCTCCTCATTTGGGCCTTCAGGCTCCAGGTGTCTCTGGTTTGTTCCCTGTTTTGCGGAAGCAGCAGTGACAGCAGCCTTAGCCCAAGGACTCATTTTATATACCTCCCTCTCTTCCTGAGGCCCACATCTAAACAAGGTCTGAAGACCTCGCGCTCTAACCTATTGGGGCTGGGGACTCTCACGTATGGTGTTGTGGCACACTGTCAAGCCCAGAAGAGGCCAGGTGAGTCAAGTTTCCACTCCTGTCACAAACGTCTGACAGGAGCTCTGTACCATCGGAAGGACTTGTTTTTAATGATGGGTTCAGAACTGTTGGCCTAGAGTCACTTGGCTCCATTGGTTCTGGGTCTATGTCTGGTGAAACTGTGCCTAGCAGGGAGTAGACACTGGAGTTAAGAGGTTTATCTTATGATGGATAGGAGACAGAGAAGCCAAGAGAGGAAGGGACCAGTGAGAAGGCAAAAGCCTCTGCTGACATCCTCCTCTAGTTAGGATCCATCCCCTATAGTTTCCATTCAATTTTACATCCATATATGGATCCAGTCTTCACATAGGTCCCAGTTCCAGCACTGCCCTACGCTAGGGACAAGCCTTCCCACACATGGACCTTGGGGGAGCATTTCTGATCGAACCACCACAGCAGTATAGGTAAACTGTGGAGGTTTTCAAATTAGCCAAGTTAACTGAAATTAACTTCTCTTAAATGGTATTTTAATAATTAAGTGCATCACATAGTTTATCTCCTTTAGTTTATTTCATTCCAGCCTTGCAGTGGTCATCCACTGTGGGCTGTGCAGTAGCGGACAGTGGTCAGAGACACATGGCTGGTGCTCTGTGGTGACTGGTTAGAGGGTGGAGAATGTCCCCTAAAGCAAGCCACCCAGAAGAAGTGCTCACAGCATACTGAAGGCAGTAGGCATCTCAGAATTCATGAGAGACAACTGGGGAGATTTGCTGTGGACACACTGTAACTCGGTCACTAAAACTCACATTGGGTCATTTGCAGGCTTTGCTTCCCAGACACCAAGGAACAAGTGACTTGCACACTAGATAGAGTTGTAGCTGCGGACTCCCCGCTGATGGGGAAAGCAGGCACAGGGGTAGTAAGAACATGTACCGGGGAGACTGAACACCTCCCTCAACTGCAAACCTCTGAGCACATTCTTTTATTTTGACTCACGTCTCAAACACTCCTGTTTTGTCTTTTACAACCACATCACGCTTCAATAATTTTTATCATAACCTTATAATGTTTGGTCCGGTGACTTTAGCAAAGGAGATGACTTGCCTGGAAAGGACAACACTGTTTGTCTTAGGGTGCACTTTATTTATGAAACTGTTCTCTTCCCACCATAGCCTTGCAGTCTCCATCTAGAAGGAAGACAAACACAGGCTGGGAAATCTGAGTTCTCAAATTATTCCCTCGCCCATTCAAAGTGGTGGAGGACAGTGATATTCATTTCTCCGCTACTTTTTAATGTTTCATATCTCAGGCATTTGAGCTCATAAAATATTTTGTTTTGAGCTTCCTCCCTCTTCTGCTACTTTCCCTGAGGAGGAGCAAACATCTTATCATCCCAGGTAGGCACCTTGGCGGACAGAAATGATTCCACCCAAATCAAGGTTACTTAACCAATAATTTGAGTTACTTACAGAAATGTGGGTTACTCAAAAACAGGTACAACATGGAAGGCCACTTCGAGCATGGGTAATGACTCCTAAAAACTACATCTCAGGAATTCCCTGACCAATACACAGGAGGCAGCTCAACTGGGGGACTTGCCTCTCACCAGCAATCTTTTACTGATTTTATAACTGGAGAGGAATCTTGTCAACTTGCAACCTTTTGAGCTTCCTGAGTTGTGTAAATTATATGAGTTTCCAGAAATTTCTGACTGTCTTTGACTTCCTGAATCTCATACACTTTCCCCGCCCCCCAGCAGGAGGGACTGTTTAATTTTAGAAAAATATAGTTATTTAACACTCATGTACAAAGAAGCCATTATTGAATAAAATAAGTATAATATGAAAAAGCTGACATTAACTGGTATGTTGTAATGAATATATTTAAATAACCATACTAATTATATATTAGCACCTTTTCTATTTAAAAACTTAAAACATCAATTGTTGACTAGAAGTCAAGAAAAGTAAAATTGAATTACAGTGGGAAAAGCTGTGCACCATACTCCTCCCATCGTCTTGGATATTATTTCATTATGGCAACACCAATGGATTTATCAGGTGGAGTGCTTGGCTCCCTCACTGGATGAGCCACTCTTGTTTTTGATGGAGCTACTGAGGGTAGCAAAGAGTTTTAAAAGGCACCGTGTCAGATACAGATGCAAGGTGAGGTATTGCCCTTGGTTTGATGTTCCTACCCTATTGTTATAAGTACATATTTTAGAGTGCTTCAAATACAATGACTTCTATACTCAACCCCGAACTCTGGAATCCGTGATACATTTGATAGCTGATTTGGTTGATGGAGGAATTTTTACCAAGAACAATAGTAGGTGATATGATTTGTCTATTTTCTTTATCTTTTATTCCAAACAATAAATTTGGCCAAACTCTTGAGGCTACCACTTTACAGATGAGAGCAGAGCTTAATGGGGCTGGCAAGGGGCTTGGCGGCACTCGCAGGGTTAATAAGGTTCAAATTTGAGCAGCTTTTCTCACAGCAAGACAGAAATCTTACTTTCACTCTTCTTGGGACTCTCAGCGGATGGAATGCTTCGCAGTTTTGTGAGGTGATTAGGAAAAATAAAGAAAAACATTGCAAGCTGTTTGAGGTCAATGGTTCTTTTGGAGGCCGGCTGTTTCACTTATATAAAAGTCTTTTCTTGTAAAGCTGCATTTACTAGTTTCCCATGATGGCCCTACTCCAAGATCCTTCAGTTTTTCTCATTACGTTTCCCCAAATCAACACTACTCCTTACCATTATCCCCATCACCAACACCACCGTTTTTCCTACCACCACAGCTTCTGTCTCCATCACCTCTGACACAACCACCACCAGCACCAGGACCATCACTGCTACCAATACTACCATTACACCCATAGTCATTGTTGTCACCAGCTCCGTCACCACTACCACTGCTACCAAAATCACTGTCATCATGGTTAGCACCACCAGTGACCACCACCATCTGCCATCACTGCATCTAACATCACAAGTTCATCACAAGCTTCCATCGTGATCACTGCCTCCAAAATGGTTAACACCACCATTGCCGTCTCCATCACTGCTTCTGCCTGCAACATCTTCACCAGAACAGCTTCCTATCCTAGGTCAACCCCTTTCTATCACACTCATCCCATTGGGAAACAGAATGCCATTTACCCTTGGCTCATTGGCAACTCTCTTTACCGGAGTCACCAACAATTTACAGAATGCAACCTTATGTTCAGTTTCTGTTTCATTGATGCACCACTCACCTGGAGCTGAAATTCGTTAAGTGCCACCCTAACGTTTCCTAAGCCTTTGGAATGCTCAAGTGCGGTCCATCTCCAGTGCCACCTCTCTGCTCATAGTTAAGACACTGCCACATCTTACTGCGAAGGGTGGTTCTCACATTTCCATGAACATTCTGTTGCATGCTCAACTTTGGATGGTCAAAAGTAAAATCAATCCTCCAGCAACCTGCAATGGCAACCTGTGGGAGAAGGGTTAAAAAGAAAAGTCAGAGGTCCCCTTGACTCAGAGCTTCCTGAGCTTTAGAGGCAGCTTCAGGAAAGAAAGTCAACCCGTGGGTGATTACGGTGGATAGTTCAACGGGACTGGTTAGATGACAGACAGGAAGACTTCAGTGCAGGGATGATTGATTACCTTTCATACAATGTTGAGGAATCTGTGTGTGTGTGTGTGTGTTTGTGCACGTATGCCTGTTCACACATGGTATGCGTCTGTGTGTGTGTTTGTGTGTGTGCACATGCGTTGTGTTTGTGTGCATGTGCGTTTGTTTCTGTGCATATGTATGTGTGTGCGTGCACGTGGTATGTGTCTATATGTGTGTGCCATATTACTATGTGGAGGACAGAGAACAACTCTTGGGAATTGTTTCCCTCCTTCTACCTTGTTTTTGAGGCAGGGTCTCTCTTTCCTGTTCCTGACACACTGTATGCTCTAAGCTAGCATTTGAGAGATTCACCTATCTCTACCTCCTTTTTACTATAGGGGTGCTGGGATTGCAGATGTAAAATATCCTGCTAAATCAGTAGTTTTCCATGCGTTCTGGGGATTGAATTGGTCAGGATTGCTTGGTAAGCCATTTTACCCCTGAGTCATCTTACTGGCCCCTGTTGAGGAAGATTTTTAAGTGACAACATTTAGCTGATGACATCTGACGTCTGACTTCCATATGGGGGAGGCAGCCACAGCTGGAAGCAACCACAGCTACAGTCTGGCAAACAATTGACTCTGTGGTGTTCATCTGACTTCCATTCGTTTTCTTCTAAGGACATAGCAAAACAACAACAACAACAACAACAACACACACACACACACACACACACACACACATGTACACGTATGCACTATGGACTAAAGGGTCCTGAAGGGTTATATATGCAGACAGCTCCTCTGGAGGCCAACGGTCACCATGCACCAAAGGCACAAAGACAAATGATGAGTTAAGATCCTGAATGCTGAGTTGTCATAGGCATGAAAGCTGAGTCTCCTGGAGGCTCTTGATGCAACTGTGACCTTCCTGAGGACTGAAGATATAACCTGCCCCTTGCCTCCTGGGAACCGTTGTTTTCTACTTCCTGCCACAGTGATTTCAGTCAAGTAAACAATGAAGTCATCGCTGTCAGGCAGGTTCATCCACCCAGCATTACCTTTGCTTTGTGAGGAATAAAACATGATGCTGTGTGTGGACCAGAGATGAGACAATGCGATGTGTCTACTCTGTGACGACGTGTAAGAAGCCACTATTTGGAGACATTGCCTCAAGGAGGGAGGTTGCACTCAAGGCAAAGGTGGACACAAACATTAGGGAAAGACAATATGGGAAGGCTGCAGATGGCATCTCCAAGTTGGACTAGATAAAGACAGTTAATTATACTCACGGATATTTATTACCCCAAAGTGTCTAAATAAAATGTAGCTCTTAAACTATTACCCAAGTAAGCCCAATGATTTTTAACTGGCTCTTTTTACTTCGTATTGATAATCTGTAAAGAACAAACATACATAAGCACAATTTCTCAAAACACAACCGATACCAACAGGCATAATTTCCAAATGCAGAGAACATCCTGAAATCAAATGATGAATTCAGATTCTCAGCTGACATGACCTTCACCAGAAGGTGGTTTTGGATGGCTTTGAGTGAGCGCTCACCCGACAAGACAAAATTTTGTGGTGGTTTTTTTTTTCCTTTTTACAAAAATTAAATAGTTTGTCAGCTAGAGAAGTCAGCATTAAAATCCTTTCATGCACTTCCATAAAAAATTAACCTTAACAAATAAACCAAGCTGAGAGGCACTTATCATTGCTTATCTCTTTGATTACTGTATATTAATTAAGACGTGAATTACTACTTGAAATAAAAGGGTGCCTGGGATCCCTAAAGAATTAAAAATGAATGCTTCCATGGGGAGACAATAAGGAGGGTGACTCGGGGAGCAATTGAAAAATGAATGTTTACTTTTAATGTTTTACTTTGCTATTTTCCTTAAAAGAAAATCCATATAAATTTATATTGTTTGCACTCTGCTTTCTCTGACAGTTGGAGAGCGGCTCCTCGGCATCGGGGTTTGAACGGCTGCATGGCAAGGCTCAATAATCCGTCTCAGCCCAGGTTAAGTGATGGAATTCATTTAAATGCCCCAGAAGTAATCATCCACAAAGAGTACATTATTTCTCTTTTATGAATTTTCAAACCTAATACTGATGGGTGGCATGCAATTAAGCCTGATCAATATGTAATTTAGGTGGGCTGACATGTTTTCAAATTCTCAGAATATAGATTCTTTCAATATTGCAAGACCTTAGTGAAATACTTAGCTCTTATAAGAGAGCTAAGACAGGTTAGTACAGTACAGAAGAAAAACAAGGTTAGCCAGAAGATATATGATGGAGCAATTATACTCCAAGACTTTAATTTTTGAGCAGAAACCATAATTGGGAAATTGAGCGAGTGCTTCTTCATCTTGATCTCTCTCTCTCTCTCTCTCTCTCTCTCTCTCTCTCTCTCTCTCTCTCTCTCTGTGTGTGTGTGTGTGTGTGTGTGGTATATGTGTGGTGTCCCTGTGTGGTGTGTGTGTTTCTTATAGACTCTGTTCAAACCAGGAACCAAGAGAAGAAAAATTTGCAGGGTTTTGTGAATGAATGACCAGCTTGGTAATTTTCATGTGCAAAAACATTCATAGAGGGGTTATAGCTACTAACCAAAGGGCTGTTGAAACTGGAGAGGTCATAACACATTCATTCACAAGGATTTATTGCCCAGAATCAAAGGGAGTCCAAAATAAAAAAATAAAAAATGAATGCACCCTCCCAGCCCCATGGAGGGCGGGATTACCATAATGACCCTTTGTGTTAAGCTAATAAACAAGGGAGAGTACATCAGCTCTCGACCTTAGGGGTGAAGGGTGACGCTCCCTGGTATTACTAATTAGCCTGCTGTCACCCACACGATAAGAATTACACTTGAGCTCCTATGATTTGACAGGATTCAATTTTAAATTTCATGCCTGAGGTCCTAAAGTGCTCTCTCACCCCTTACATTTGCATATTATCTCTGACCAAGCAGATAGGTGTAGGGCTTTATGCAGGGAGACCCTGGCTGGAATTAGAATGCTTGCCTCTGGATATGCTGGCTGAGCTCTGCTCTGTCATGTGAATGCGGGCATTTACAGCCTTCGCCTTCTAACCAAGACTCTCTGAACCTGCTGCTGTGGGAAGCTGACAGTATGCTTTCTGGTGACATGTTTATTCAATGCTTCCTTGTGTCATAACTTGCTGAAAGTGAGGGTCCTGAAGCCTGCTCCAAGCAGAATACAGCAGTAAAGCCCGTTTGTACTGGAGGCTGGCCTTCTGAGGCCCTAACGGTCATGCAGGTAATTGTCCAAGACTGTGGGGACACCCCTTTAAGGGAAGGGCAAGGTGCTGAGCCAAACACCTTGGGTGAATTTGACATTTTAAGATGGAGTATTCTGATGTGCCCTATAGACTCATACATCGCACATCAACTTATGTGCCCTCTGGCCTTTCCGATTCTTCCTTTACTATTCAATGAAATGTGACTGTGGGTGTATTTAAATTGTTGGTCTCTTTAGAAATCCTTAGTCCTTCCCAGAAACAACTCCTACTTGCTTAAACAACTCCTCTTGTTAAAGAGGGGTGTCACTTTTTTCCTTCGTCTAATTGAACTTTCCAGAAAGAAATTTGAGAGAATATAGCCAGAATTTTACAAACGGTGATGTAAATAAAGGGGTCCTGTGTAATTCATCCTCTCTACCTACAGTATGTCTTCTTCTTTAAACTCAAGCCTGTGATCTCAGATATGTCATTTAGAAGGGCCCGGAGTGATGCTAAGGGAGGGCCTCTCTCTGCGCTGTTTCCTGGTCACTGGGACAGAAATGACAAAGGGGTCTGTCCATTGCCGCTTCAATACAGTGCTCAATAGCAGCAGGAAATTGATGGCACGGCTGTGCCATCGCACTGGGGAAACTCATGATGCGGACAATAGCACTTTCAATAAAAGGGCTCTTGATTTTCTATGTGTCAAACTGTTTTAATATTAGGGCATTTCTAGGTCAATGAAGGGTTAATGTAGCATCATAAATCATATCTCAACAAGAGCTCTAAGCTCAGTGTGTGTAAAGAGTGGGCTGTTAAGGTCAAAGAAGCATCACAAAAAGAAAACACTGAATATAAGGAGTAAGGCAACGTGGAATTCACATTTCTCTCGCCATCTCCAGCCAGACATCCACACAGCATACTAAGGAGAGTGAATAATAGGGGAATTAGAAATTAATGATTCTCTGCTATGTAAATGGCAATTAAAGGGCATGAATGCTGCAGGCTGGGTCCGGAAACCCAGCTCCATTTGTCTGGGTGGAGACCGAAAGCCAAGGCAAAGGTTCTCCGCTGGAAGGGCTCACCTCCTGTCCACAGAGAGCATTGCCTGGTCACTGTTTTGCCACTGAAGTCCAGCAATGATAGTTTAGGCTTAATTGTCCCTTATGTATAAATTACATATGACCATTCCAAGGAGCCAGGTCAAGCACCACACCCGGATGAAAGAATGCAGCACCTGGGGCATTCCCATTCGTCACAGCTGTGCACATTCCTGCTCCCCACAAAGGCACACTTCATCTTACTCTTAAGCTTTCCTTACCTGAAAAGTTCTGGGGAAAAACAAACAAACAAAAAACTATCATCTTTTTCAGATTTGTCATCTGTTAAGTTTTTAAGTAATGAAACATAAGAAGAAAGAAAAAGAAAGAAAGAAAGAAAGGAGGGAGGGAGGGAATCTCTGCATCTCTATTACATGTACATGCAATTAAAAAACAGAGAGAGAGAGAGAGCAAATTCAATAAGATGAAATGAATAACAGAGGCTGCATGGAAAAAGCCCTTGCCTCATCTTGTTTGTGCATTTAGTGTAAAGTGCCAAATACACACCACCTTTCATGGAAATTGTGTGGAGGAAGCGGCCATTCCACAGGAGGGGGAAGGCGAGGACGGTATGGAGAGCATGTGTTGGAGACAGACTGCGGCCAGGTGTCCTGGGCATGAGAGGTATGGGGCATCTCCAGATTGGACAGTCCATTCAGCCTCAAATCACACAAAACTGAACTTCAAACTGGCCAGAACAAAACCCTCCAAGAGCAGCACAAACTTCAGCACAATTCGTCACTTAAAATCTGCAGCTGTCTGCAATATTCGGCGCTAGCATGTGAAACAAATGCGTTTCTGGGAGGAAAGTCGCATTGACTGAGGCAGCAAAGAGCAATTTTCTGTCGTTTAATGAAGGATGGAGTAAAGGCTTGATAAAGTACCCGCTCATTACAAGTTTGTTTTTGTGTGTGTGTCCGGATGGCCGGCAGAGAAAATGCGTGTGTGTGCTGATGAAAAGGTAATCTCCCAGCTCAATCTTCCTAGACGAGTTAGATTTGTAAGGAGCAATCTTATTTTATTGTAAATTCCTTTGGACAGTACAGGACAAAGAGCTGAATGCAAGAGCAAGCAGCCTGTTGGCAGTTACTGTTAGCTAAAGAAATACAAAAGACTGTAACTGTTACCGAATTTAGACTTTCTCTAAGCTGTAATGTGTAACATTAAGCTGTAGATATTCATGCAGAGTGACTCACATAAGAGTTAATTATTCTGATGCCCCCCCATGTGTAGACCTATGACATAAGCTTAAAAGAGATACAGGCAGAACTTTAACCCCAACATAGCAATATAACATTGTATTCTACTAACCCAATGTGTTAGGTTTATATTTTGTTAGTAGTTGAAAAAAGTTTAATATGAATACTGAATGGAAAAGTCAGTCCACAAGTTTAGAAATAAGAACAAATCTAAAAATATTCTAGGCTAGGTCAGAATTCAAAAATTGATAGGTGAAATAAAACCACTTTATAATTTAAAGAAGCTATGTGCACCTGTTTTTAAAGCTAAATTGAAATCGTGGGGAAGGGTTGGGGATTAATCATCTTAAAAAAAAATTAACCAAAACTTTAAGGAAGCAAGACTTAGGAGTACATGTCTTAAGAGTACATGGATTTTAGGGACTTAGGAGTAAAAGTCTTAGGACTACATGGATTTTAGGGATCCCTCGGGGGTGTGTTAGAGCCTGGAGCTGGAAAAGTTATAGAGAAGATATGTGGAAAATACAAGGGCTTGAGAGAGGAGGGAAATGAGAAAAGAGAGAGGAAAAGGGAGAAAGAGAAAGGAGACTAGGGAAAAGAGGAGGAGAAAGGGGGATGGGAGGAGAGATGAGAGGAAGGAGAGGGCAAAAGAGAGAGAGGATAAGAGAGAAATGATTAAAGGAGAGAAAGGGAAACAGAAGAAAAGAGAGGAAAAGAAAAAGGAAAGACAAGAGGAAGAGAAGGAGGGGAGGGGGAAGGGGGAAGGCTGAAGAACAATCTTACTGTGAACTCAGAGCCCTGGCCCTGCTGCGTCCCAGCCTCTTGCCTCTGTAGGAAGCTCACCTGCTTCGGCTGACAGCTAAAACCTTTCAGATTCTTTTCCTTTTTCACCCCATGTTCAGTGTCCCTGTGGTTCCTGTTAATGTCCTGCAGATGATCAATGTCTCACAAGAGGGACACTGACTTCCTGGGTAAGCAGGCACAGGTCCAGCCTCTAGTCACCCTGGGAGAACTGAGTTCACACTCATGCTCTTCCCTGCTGAGCGGGGCTGCTCTGGTCCCTGTATAACCCAGCGCTCACAGTGGAACCTTCTGTCCACACCAGCAGCCTTTTCTCTCACTGATGCTGTGCTAAAAACCAGTTACCTTCTGCTCTTCGACTGGACCTTGGGAGCTCAATCCATTGCTCTGGTGTGAATGTGGGTCTCTGTCTCTATCTCCATCCATCGGACGAAATTTCTATGGATGTGATCAAGATTTTCATCAGTGTGACTATGGGACAATGCTAGTTCTGGCACCCTCTGCTGCCCAAGGACCTAGCTGGGACATCCCTGTGGACACCTGGGATCTCCTCTAGAGCCGAAGAGCAGAAGGAAGCAAGGAAGTTAGGACCGGGAGGGGCTGGACCACCCACTGAGACAGTGTGCCTGATCTAATGGGAGCTCACCAAATCCAGCTGGACCGGGACTGAATGAGCATATGATCAAACTGAACTCTCTAATGTGGCTGCCAATGAGGGCAGAATGATAAGCCATCAACAATGACACTAAGACCTATCTCCTCTGCATGTATTATCTTTTTGGGAACCTAGTCGATTTGGATGCACACCTTCCTAGGACAGGATGGAGGGGGGAGGGCCTTGGACTTCCCACAGGGCTGGGCACCATGCCCTCTTTTAAGGAAGCAGCGGGAGTGGGGGGGGGGAGTGGGAGGGGACTGGGAGAAGGGGAGGAAATGTAATTCTTTTTTTTAATGGAAAAAAATAAAAGAATATGGGAAAAAAGAAAATACTAACATAAATGTACAAAAAAATAAAATAAATTTTACTGCTCCTATGCAAATCAAAAAAAAAAACAGTTACCATTCTAAAATCTAGATTTTTAATATGAGTGTGTGGATTTTCAGTTTCTCTTGAGAAATGAATGGGTCTGGCAACACTGAATATCTTTGGCTCCAGCTTGTAAATGCTTGGGGCTCACACCAGTCAACACGGGAATCACAGAACCTCAGAATGCAGAGTTCCATAGGGATTTGCGGGGCAAGTGCAAGAGGATTGACAGAAAAACAGACATGTATTCATTTTCAAAGGGAGTGTCCTGCTACTCATTTGGTTTTACTCTCATTGAACACTCTGTTTCCCATAAGAGGACAGCAGTACCTTAAGAAGCCAGTCTTCACTTACAGCTGCTCACAAAGAACCAGAACTCTGCTGGTAATGTCAGGCTGCCGCAAACAATGACTCCCCAATCATAAACAATGCAACATTGTTGCCAGGATTTTCTGGGGGGGACAACGCTGGGGAGAAGGCACAGATAACAAAGTACTCTAGTTTAGTGAACCAGTGAGCATAGCGAGGCTACTTACAGGAGCATGCGCAGCCTGGACAACTGCATCATGGGAAAATCCCACCCCTCTGAGCATAGTACTGGCGTCGTGAAAGCTTGTGCTGAAATTTCCAGCAACAATCAGTCTCCTTCCTCTTATATACTTTAGTGATAGGGCCGTAGACGTCTGGGGAACAGGCGACAGTGTCTGGTGCCTCAGGTAAGGCCAGCCGACTCCCCCTCCCTATATAAGGCCAACAGCCCTGGCCACATCTCCTGCCCTTCTAGCAGTCACAGCTCATCCAGTCTCTCGAGGCAATGGCCACATCATGCCCCGTGTAAACTTTTGGAACATAAAATGTGGACATTAGAAGTATTTTCCCATTTAATAAAGTGCACCAGTGTCCTAAAGGGCTAAAGGAATTTAAGTTTCTGGAAAAAGCTAGCAGTGGCCTTACTTGAAACACCATTCTGAACTCTGATGTGTGATTTTGTGGGGATGTTATTTGGGTGTGTTTATCAGGCATGTTTAAAAATCCCTGAAGCCTCCTGAAGCACGTGCAAAGGAAGTGTAAGAATGGGGAGCTTCATATACCAGGTGCCTAGTGGTTTCCTTGCGAATGTGAAGAGGGCTTTGTGCACAAATAAGAAGTGGCGGCAAACAGTGATGGGGATGAAGAGGACTGGGTGACGCCGTATGTGCCACACACTTCTGCCTTCTCTCGGAAGGTGGAGAACACAAGCGTTACTGAGCACATGATCTACTTCTGAGGTAAAATTGTGGTAAATCAAAGTCAACCACTCTTTTAAAAAGTTATTCCCCCCTCCCCCGCCCAGTGGATAAAGAAGCTTGATGATCTCCAGGTCGTCATCTGTTTGCCCTCCAGGGAGCTAGCAGGAAGACTCCCCGCTAGCCTCTTGTGAACCCCATTCACGAGTTCAGTGCCTAGTGTGCATACCGCAGAGTATCTGCAGTCCAGACATCAGCTCCATGGCAGCTAGCAGAGGATGCTCTCTGCTGCGTCCCCACTAAAGGGAGCCTTAACAGGACCGGACCTCCACCCATGTTCAAAATTGTGGACTTGGCTAAAAATCAGGAATAAAATGGAAAATAGACAATTTGCTAAATAGTAGTATTTTAAAAGTATCAAGCCAACTACTTAAAGCCCAGAACAATTTGGGATTTTGAAATGCAGCATTAAAATGTAATGTTTGATTTGAGGCCAAGGGTAAAAGCTTAGTTCCTATGTAATTGCAGAAGAAAGCATGCCTTCTGGGTTCACAGAGACAATCTACAGGGCAAGGGATGGTTCTTGTCCACATGTGGGCACAAGCTGCCTTTGGCTTAGCTTACTTCTTACTTCTAGGAAGACTAATTTTATTTGCTTATTTTCTTTTCTGATCTCTCACCCCCTCCCTGCCACCTCACCTTGTTCGAGAGTTCTTGCTGGTCAAGTGCTATGGCCAGAGTGAGCACCATGGGGCACCATGTGGGCTGGGCACCATCAGGGATGGGCAGCAACTGAAGGTGCCTCATACAGTGTATTTCAGTCCTAAGATTAGTTCTGGATGGAGAGCAGCTGATCTCACAGGATATGGGAGATGGACAGCCCCTTTCTCTCCTGATGTTAACTCACCAGTCAGCTCTTGCCTGCACTTGTCATGTGATGGAGTAGAGGGATTCTGTGGGAATAGTGGTCTAGGTACCGCCGAGATGTGGCTCTTGCTCCTTTAAAGGTGAACTTATAACTCTGAACGAGATGACTCAAGTGATTCTGAAACAGGTCAGGGAGGCTGTCACAGGCGGGTCATCAGTTTCAGATCAGACCAGCTGGAGCTGCCTAGACTACGTACCGAGAATTAGCCAAACAAGCGAAGCCAATCAAGTGTTTCTATGGACAGAAGTACACAAACTCATATGGCTTCCTCTGAAGTACAATTTTACCCAGGTTTCCTGTAATTTAGAGTGCACAGTGGAATTCTGATGGATGTTGTCAAAAATTTCAGTGAGCCTTAAGCAAGATAATTGTGACATTATGAGTCCTTAACTAAAAGTCTTTTATTTTCAAAGGAATGTGAACCAGCAATAAAATGCTTACTTTCACAAGCTTGCTTTCTTTCTTTTTCTCTTTCTTTCTTTTTCCCTTTGTAAATATTTTTAAGAGCATAAAATTATCAGCAATATCAGGATTTCAGCCACATAATGGTGGTGTACACTTTTAATCCCAGCACTTGGAAGGCAGAGGCAGGCAGATCTCAGTGAGTTCAAGGCCGACCTGATCTACAAAGCAAGTTCCAGGACAGCCAGAACTGTTGCACAGAGAAACCCTGTCACGAAATTGAAAATTAAGAAAAAAAGAAAATAAAAGAAGGAAAAGATTTCAGAGAAATTCTGAAGTGGTCCTTAAATGAAATAATGAATTCTGTGAAATTTTTAATAAAATTCTCTGAAATACTATCCACTTTGAGAATAAAAGTTATGTTTTTCTTCACTCTGAATTTCACAGCTTTACTTACAAGAAAACTACACTGTCACTGAGTCTTCAGGTAAACATGGCTGGGTAACTGTGCCCCTCAGAAGTAGAGGCACAGGTATCTGAACCCCAAGATGTCCTTTATTCACCAAGCAAATGCATGAAGAGTACATGTAATTCTGGCTTTGTGTGGTGTGTGTGTGTGTGTGTGTGTGTGTGTGTGTGTGTGTGTGTGTGTGTTTTCAGTGAAATTTTCACAGAGTCAAGGCTGGCCCAGAACTTCGTGTAGCTGAGGCTGGCCTTGAGTTCCTGATCTTCCAGCTCCTGAGTGCTGTGGTTATGGGTATGTGCCACCATGCCTAGCTTACTTATTTGGGTGAAAGAACAAATGATCACTGTGTCACCAGACAGACTGGTTATACCTCCACCTCCTGTCCAGGATCAGGGACTCCAGGAAAGTCTGAATAAGTGCCATCCACTCCCAGAGTCAGCGTCGTGTCTCATGATGTCACTCTTGGTCCCAGCCAATCACACAAGTTGGCAGTCTCCTTCCCTTGCAGCCAAATCAGCTAAGGCATCTAGAGGACACTGCCAGTCACACAAAGATCAAAGGTACTCAGAAATCAGCTGCCAGCAAAACCCTGGCTTGAGAATGTTTTCAATCTGGAGTTATTAGGAAGCAGAAACCAAACATAAGGAAAAATCCAAGTTAAAGCAAAAAGAGCCCAGGGGGAAGGGAGAAGGCAAACTGCAGTGTACTCTGGTACCTTAAGACAGTGGGTACAACTGGAAGTGAGGGTGGGCACGATGCCCTTTCCCCCTTTGGAGCTTATCGTTGGGGATTAAAGGAAGCCAGTTATTAAACAGTAGCAGGAAGGACTTAGCTTGCCTACATAACGTTAGCACTGATTGTTAAATTGATGGGATCTAGAGTCACCAGAAGACAAGCCTCTGGGCATGTCCCAGGGGAAGCTTCTAATTAGATTCGTCAAGGTGGAAAGATCTACCCTAAGTGTGGGTGGCCCTGTCCCACAGGCTGGAGTCCAGGACTGAGTGAGAATTGAACACCACGTTCATCTCTCTGCTCCCTCACTACAGATGTGATGTGACCAGGAGACCTGTGGTCCCACAACTATGACTTCTCCACCTTGGGGACTATGTCCTTAAACCAAGGGCCAGAGTGAGCTGCCCTTCAGTTGCTTCTGTCAAACACTGTGTCTGGCATCGTGTTGAGTAACTAATACAGCACACACATAAACTCCCTGTGGGTGCAATCATGCCAGGGCAGCCTCACTCTGCCTGTGTGTACTGGCATCTTATGCTCACAGGACAGCAGGAAATAGGTCCTCCCTAGACATCAGGAGCCTCTGTGAAGTCACATCACATCTGAGCATGTTCACACCTCTTTGACAGGAGAGTAATGGGCCAGGCCAAACTGCCCTGGAGTGGAAAAGGTAAGGAGCAGAAATGGTCATCTTGATACTTAGCAGGCTGATTCTTGGGTTATGCATTGGGGGTGCACATTGATACTCAAGAACTGATTCAGCAAGCATCACTTCAACTTCCTGTATCAACACATTATGTATATCAAGTGTCTTTGGGGAAGGAACAGTGGTCAAGTTCATGCAAGGATTGTCTGTATCTCAGCAGAATAGCAGCATGATGTTGTTTGGGGCAGGGAAAGACCAGCTGGGTTTTCTAAATGTAAAAGCTTCCTGCCTGCCGCCAACAGCTGTCTGCCACAGTGGTCTTCTGAGGTCATTCTTGTTGCTATGACTGGATTCTCAACACTGACAACCCTCATGAGGAGGTATTGATGTCTCACGGAGAATTCACCTGGCACAGGAGGAGCCACCTCCCCCACTCCCCATATGCCTTTTCTCTACCCTGTCTGTCTTCCATGGTGCTCTGTTTTTCTTTTAGACGTCTTTGAAAGGTTTGGTCAGGGGTGTGTTCCACCATCTGCTTTGCCTCTGTATGTAGGGATACATTGTGTTGGGGTGCATGTCCCCAGGTATATGGGCATTGTGCAATGTCAGAGTCATTCTCCACCTTATTCTTTGAGGGAGGGACTCTTGCTTGAACTCAGAGCTTTCCAGTTCAACTAGTCTAGCTGATCAGCTTGCCCCAGGGAGCTCCCACCTTTTCTCCTAGGTGCTGGTATTATAGGCAGCCACCTTGCCTATAATACCAGCATGTTAATGGGTGCTGGAGACCTCAACTCAGGTCTTTGAGCCTAAGCAGCAAGTGCTTGACACTCTGAGCAATTTCCCAAGCTCTTAGCATGGTATTTTCTAAAGGGCGTTGTTCACACTTTCTGCTTTGTTCTTTTAATTCAGAATCAGTTTATCCATTTCAGAAACTTTAACCAGATGTCTAAACCCTTCTTTTCCAAAAATAGACCAACAAAGAAAATGGCTCACATTTCATAATGTACACAAGGAACCCAGTTCAGGGCCACCAGCTTTGTAAGGTGTTTGGAAGGCTAACCCCACTGAGGTTTCCCCAGGCAGACCCTAGTCTGATCAGAATATGTTTGTAATGGGATCTCACGTTCTGTAAAGCCAGGTTGTGGCAGGCAGCCTTGCAAGGCCATAGATGAACCAATGAGCACATCCCTCCTTCACCCAGCTGGGGTTGCCAAGGATACGCTGTCAAGGGACAGGGTCAGGAGTCAAACTGACCAATATCGAGCAAATTGCATTGGTCTGAATGATTCCCCCTGAGCAGACCAGGAGACAGAAACACAGAGTTGGGTCTGCAGACAGATAAATAGTACACTTGAGTATTCAGAGAGCTGGGACTATAGTCTGAATGCATGTACATAAGTCAGTGCTCTGTGTGTGTGTGTGTGTGTGTGTGTGTGTGTGTGTGCGTGTACATAAAAACATGCACACAGAGGCTGGCAAGCAGACATATGTGGAGAACATTACATTGCAGGGGCATGTGTCTATCTAGACACTTGTTTGGGGGTCAGTTTGTACCACAGACTACGTCACATAGCATGATGCTGACGGTACTAAATACTCTGTGTTTTTCTTTTGTCTTTACTTTGCATTCAGAACTAGGACTTTTTTTTGCCTCAACATATGAGGATTATTTTCAGATTGTAATCAAACCAGGAGTAAATAGTATAAGGTATTTTTTTTTTTAAAAAACTCCATAAACTCTCAAATAAGGGACACTGATTTCGGAGCCAACTTCATTGGTGTATAGTCTGGAAGAGCAGGGAATAGGTTGTATACCAACCCAGTCTATAATTCAGAAGATATGGTTTGAAATTGTTGGCATGCACTGACTCCAACCTGGCCTTCCCATGGCCCTTTATTCTGCACAAGAAAAGCCTCCTGGTGGCACCACCATGTGTCTAGCATGCTGAGAACACAGTGGGGACAAGACCTGGGCTTGGCAATGGCTTCCCAACACATCGATACAGTTTGAAAACATCTTAAATGCACAGACCCTGCCCACGATAGTTCACAGCTAAAGCTAGAACAGAACAAAGGGAAAGTAGGCGGGAAATGAAAGGTAGCTTCCATCCAGGCTTTTCCCATGTCAGAGGGGTTTTAAAATATTGCAAGACTAAGCAGTAACAAGCACACAGCCTCAAAGAAAATTGGTACTTCCCTTCTATCATAGTGAGCTATCATTTCCAGAAATGACCTCAACACATTTATATCTACAAGTATGCTTGTCTATTTATTTATCTATCTATCTATCATCTATTACCTATCATCCATCTATCTATCATCTATGTATTATCCATTTATGTATCTATCATCTATATATATATATTATCTATCTATCGTCTATCTATCTATCATCTATTATCTATCGTCTATCTATCATCTATCTATCTATCTATTTGCTTTTTTGGGAAAGGGACTGTGTGTATGTCTCTGTGTATGTATGTATGTGTGTGTATGTGTGTCTGTGTATGTGCGTGTGTGTGTGTGTGTGTGTGTGTGTGTGTGTATCCCTGAATTATCTGGAACTCAGCAGACTGATCTTAAACATACAGTCTTCAGTGTTGGGCTTACCAGCTGGCATTACCATCCCTGGCATGCAACCAGGGTTTTACAAATACTGTTTTGTCTCAGTATTGTAAACTCCTGGGTCAATGTGTGTATATGAACAAAACAAGTAGGGGATATGGGGTGCCCTGCAGTGTTTTGATTGATAAGTGAGCAAGTTGTCCATGCTGCAAAATCTATTCCTTCCCAGTTCTTTGTTTCTTTTGACATAATTTGGTAAGATAACGGCAAACTCTGCTGCCTACAAAGCCATGGGTTATAGATACCTGTATTTTAATGGAATGCAATACTTGCTCTTCCTAAACCTAAAGACAAAGGGAAAGCATGGTCAATATAGTTCTTGGTAGAAGGTAAAGAAAAGGCTCATTCTGAGGCTGAAGTAGTCCATCCATAAAAATGCTGAATTTTGTCTGTGTTCAATTGCAATACTGACCAGGGGAAGGCTGGAGGCGAGGTAATTAAGTTTCCTTCACTAATTTAGTTCTTCCCAGCATCTTCTCATGTCGCCTGTTATGTAGGATTGTCTGCCAAGGTGAAGAATGCTCTCCCAGAGCCCTCTTGAAGGGACCCTTCCAACGCCCGTGAAAGCAGACTGCTCGGACTTCCTCAGCGTGAGGCTTCACTTCACACGCATCCTGCTGTCTGCTCTGACTACATCATGATTTCAGCACCAGATTCAACGGGAAGCTGATTTATGAAGAAGATGCCAGAGAAAGTCTCTAGCAAATAAAAGAGAGGGAAATGAATAACCTGCAATTCTTTCCACCTAAGGAAGGAAAATTCCTTGCAAGGTGAGCCATTTAAAACGCAATTAGCTCACTCATGCCTGCTTCAAGGCAACCCTGAGTTCAAAGCTGCAGTTCACTGGGGTTTAAACTGGTAAGCCAGAAGATGATGTGGTCCTAAACTCACTTGTTCTCTGACTCTGGCATCCTGGGTCTTGCTCACCTGCTTCTGGGCTCCTGTGTGCAAGGGACAAGAGGTTTACATGCAGTAATCGAAATGGTTCTATACGTTACAGATTGGGCACTGTCAGTAAACAGGATACAGAGCACCCCCGCCAAGGTGGCTCTCAGTTCCATGGTGTAGACGCACCGTCCCGACCGCGGCGGTTTCCCACCACTTCTCCCTTTCTGCTCTGGACTCACCTGGGGCCTTCCATTGCTTCCATTCAGGGAAGTACTGAACTCTGTCTTGAGTCATCAATTACTAGCTCCTCCCTTATCTCCATTCAGATCCTCTTTACTCTGTCTGAGAAGCAGCCATTGGAGTCAGTCTTTGGTGAACCAGTTATTTGGTAGGAATTGGGCCTTGGAGACCCACAAGTGAGGATAAAACACTTATAAGTTGCAAGGTAGCTGGTCCTGATGCAGAGAAGAACCCCGAAAGGCAACTTTCCATGTCCCCCAGTCTGAGCACATATCCTACAGACTGATTTCCCTTGAATGTCTTAGAGGTTCTAGAAAGAATTACCCCTGTCCGAGGAGGTCTCTGTGGTCATCTAGAACCTTCCCCACTCCTGTGATCAGTCCCTTGAAACTCCCCACTAGCTGTCCTACTCGAGTAAGTCATTTACAAAGAAACTTGACTGATAGCGTGTGGTACATTCTAAGAGGGGGTCTTTTCATGCTGAGGGAAGACAGCCAAGAGCGGTAGAGATAGGGATTTGGGCTCGGGAGCACTTGTGTGCACATTGGAGATGGATATTTCTGGAAAGTGTCATCATCGTTTTACTTCAAAGACTGGATTTCCAGGGTGTCATATATATCAATATTCAAATATAAAGGCAGGAGTGCCAGTCTTCCATAGATCAATAGTAATTATCTTAGAATAGTCAGATATATTGATTTATCCACATCTCTGACCCTGTCCACTAACACAATAAGCAAGAAATACATGTGTGCAATGCTGGCCTCTGACAGGGAGTTTTCAGAGGCAAAGCAGATATATGTGTGTGTCCACACATATGCATGGTGGTCTCATGGTAGGAATCATACGTGTTTACAGATATGTTGATATTCTAAAACAAGAAGCAAGTATGAGTATAGCATACATATATGTTGGTCTCATGGCAGTGATCACACATGTGTGTTCACACACATACAGAGAATTCTCATGGCTAGAATCACATATGTGTTTCTCCACAGACAAGACATTCTTATGACAGAAGTGGCATGCATGTGTTTACACATATATAGGTTATTCTCTTGATAAATATCTCATATGTGTGAATGTTTACACACACATGAGAACTGGAATAACTTGCCTGTTCCATGTACAACTGAGTCTCTGCAGAGAGCCATGGTGACCTGTGCCTTTGCACTCATGGACCCATGGTCCCCTGACTTGGAGAAGAGGAAATGATTTCTGTAGGAGACATTGTGCCTGTTGAGTAGTGAACTTGGATTTGAACTGACAATGACCTGTGTTCAGTATAAAGCAAATTCAGCCTACCAAACTGGGGCTACACTGGGAAGGAGAGGTAGATGTGGAAAGGACTGGGGAAGGGCTGTCTTAATGGCAGGGGCCCTACTGAGAAGAAGAAAGGGCCCTGAGCTTAGGGTGTACACATTCCTTAGGGTAGGTGAGTGGTTTCTTTCCTACAGGGAGCAGGGAGCAGAGCTGGTGACTCCAGAGAGAGAAGGAGACCACACAGAGGTCCAGAAGCATTTCCTTCAGACTTCCTCTGTGTCCACATGGTCTGGTGGAGGCCTGTCAGCTGCTCAGGCTGAGGCCTGGGCCTTGGGGCACTGTTGAGTAAACAAACACACAGCAGGATTACATGTGACCTCTCACCACCTGTGAAACAGCCAGCATTTAGGGAAGTAGGCGTCTGGGCCTGTGATGGGTTGACAGTGAGCCTTAGCAAACTCTCTGAGGATGATTCCATGAGTCCATTTCTCAAAGACAAAAGAGTAGATCTAAAGGACTTTCCTAACCTCATGCTTGGGTAAACCTTCAGAGTGAAGATTGTCAGGGTCTACAGCTGGTCTGGGAGTAAGACATGAAGTGAAATTGACCCCGTTTAACTAGAAAGTAAAGTAGAGCTATTATTTCTTCCCCTAATATGAGTTATTATCTTCAGGCCAGACAGTAGAGTACTGAGACGACAATTCCCCCACGAAAATCTCAGACAAGGGTCAAGGGTCAAGCCTCGAATCTCTGAAGTGACTCCGAAATCTGTTCCGCTAAAAACGTGTCTTCCGGAGGCTTATTAGTGTGGGGACCTAAGTTTTGGAGTTAGAAAGAACTGAGTGTGACTTTATCCTCCTGATTTTTCACATCATCTTGGGCAGTTTGTATTCTGGTCCCTTCTCTATGAAACAGCAGCAACTCTGGGGAGCACAGAAAGGCCAGCTGAGGCCATGTATGCAAAGAGTCTGACATTCACCTCAAATAACCACTGTTCCCATTGTAAATGGCCATAATGAAACAAAGAGAAAATGTCCTTTCACACTGTCATTCCTGATATTGAAAGCCACATTTAAATTATAAAATGATGTATTCACATTATTAATACAAGCCATATATTATCAAAACAAGTATTCTTATTAATGCTACATTAATATCATTAGCACAGGACATGTATAGGGTTTTAGACTATTTTTTTCTTATGGGTTATCATGTGCTATACTTAACTGTATTTGTTAAAGTTAGATAAGTCATGAAGGGGCAATGTCTTTCTGAGGCAGTTTCTGTTGGGAGAATATCAGTAAGAACATATTGAAGCCAGCCAGAAGGAACCACACACCAAAAGATGTGTGGGGGTGGGGCACTGGGGAGATGGCTCAGTAGTTAAGAGCACTTGTTGCTCTTGTAGAGGGGCTTGAGTTCAGTTCCCAGCACCCACATCTGTCAGCTCACTAACTCCTGTAACTCCAGTTTCAGGGGTCTGATGCCTTCTGCTGGCCTCTGCAGGCACCAGGCATGTATATAGTGTGTATGCACAAAGGCTTGTACTTAAACATAAGATCAAAATAAATCTTTTTAAAAATATGATCCTATTTATTATTTGCACGTGCAATGATAAAGTGTTGGTGTGTGTGTGTGTGTTCTAGGTCACTTGTGGGAAGGTGGGAGGATGACTTTGTGGATCTCCCTCTCTCCTTCACCTTTGCTTGGGATGCTAGGGATTGAAGGTAGGTCTCTGCATGTGAGGCCAGCAAGAACCATTCCCCCGAGTCAGCCCACAACTAGTCCAAACTGAAGTCTGTTTCGAGAATCTTTAATCTCCAGAAAGAAAACGGCCTGTGGTTCAAACTGGAAGGAGAGCTAGCTCAGTGCCTCCTTCCGTCTACACTGCCATGAGACCACGGATGCAGCAGCAGACAGCACCCGCCCCTTGGAAAGGAGTCATCCTTGTGAGATGTCCCTGGCTCTTAAGTACAGCAATGTTGTGGATGTAGTTGTCTACTTATTACAGGAGGTAATGAGGCCTTAAATTGGGGAAATTTTAAAGACGATAGTATTTTATTGGTATAACTTCCCAAAATGATTACTTGGGAAGCTATTAGACATATCATCAGGACCAGAAAATAGAGGAATTAAAAATAACCCTTGTCCTATGATTGCCACCACTTCCATGTGTGGCAGCCTTGGCTCATCCTCCTGTTCCTGGCTGTAAGGATTCCTTTCCATTCAAGGCACCAGTGCAGAGTTTCCCACCGGCACTCGGTTCCCTTGACTAAATGCCTTTCCTTCCAGAAATTTTATTGTTCATGTCAACACAAGTCTTCTCTGGGATCCACTCTGGCCTCTCAGAAGGCGTTAATGACTGTCAGTCATGAACATGGAATCTAGCACGTGTGGATCCCTGCTCCATGTACCTACCTGCTGCTGCTGTGCCCTACCAGAGTTCCTCCAGAATACAGCCTCAGCCTCACATTTAAACCTGTAAGATTTAGCATCAACCAGGCATCATGCAGTAGGGCTCACTTAATTTCTGTGGTCGCTACTTTATTCGACTTTTTTTTATGATGAAAGGATAAACCCAGGGGCTGAAGAGATGGCTCAGGGAAGCCTTCCCCTTGGAAACTACATGGATCGTATTTTCAGTTTTAGTCTGTTAATGTTCTTTGCTGGAGAATCTGTGTTCAGCACCTTGACATACGTAAATCCCCTCCGTCTGAACTAAAGGTGTGTGTTGTGTTGTTAGTGCATGCCTGCCGTCAACAAGCTGTGATTCGTCACTGCTCCTTCATTTTTCCTGGTTGCCAGAACTTCTCATTGTACTCTCCTAATAATCCTTAATGATTTCTATCACAGCGATTTGTTCTTAGGGGTAAAGCCTTCTGAAAACAGGCATCATTGTGGATTATTTTGCCAAAAGGCAAGTGGCGCGTCTCTGCTCTCACATCCGGCACAGCGGTGATATCTGGAAGGCGACAGATTCTAACCTGGGGCATGCTGAAAACAGCCATAAAAAAATGTCTGGCTCTTCTTTATGTGGTTATGTAAACTGGAGTTAATTTTTGCTCAAACAAAAGAGGGGATGCTACCATGGGGTGACAGGGGTACTTTGAGGCTGACACAACAAACGCCAGCTTTAAAAAACTGTCAAAATGTGGATGTGGTTCCAATCACTTAAAAAATAGAAGGTGATAAGTTGAAAATGTCAGGTAATTGGCAGACAGATAGAAAGTTAAACTGTGTCCTCAGTGAGGGAAATTAACCAGCAGCTGCCAGCAGGGACCCCAAGGTCATGTGAATGCCAGAACCAAGCGGAGTCCAATCATTCAGAGGTCCGGCCTGATGTCTCCCCTCCCTGGTCATTTTCAGATCTCTCAGGAGCTGCCCTGAACTACTGCCAACATGTGTTCATTTCGAAAAATTACATAGATTGTGATTTATTACCCATCACACTACAAAAATCCACTGCGGATTAAATCAGCCCTTTGTTTAAATCGCTGCTATGCAACCAGCATCATATCGCCATAAATGACATTGAAGGTATCATCTGCAGCCCTCGGCCAAGGCTGCTGATAAGGCCCCACCATGGGACGATCAATACTTACTATTCATTTTTGAAATTATCTTCACATTGATCCCTGAACAAGCGCCAGTGACACAGAGGCACAGCGCCTTTAATACAATAATTATATAAAGGTTTACAGGCTCATCCACCCAGCCAATAAAAGCTGTCACCTGGCAGGGACAGTTACAATCCCATAATCCATCAAAATGCTGTTCTGTGACCTATGGGCTTCTGGGCTTTCGGGAGACCATGATAAACACATGCATGGAGGAAGGAGAGGAGAGCCGTCCGGAGCACAGAACAAAGGCTGTGGATGGATACCCCGATCCGCAGACTCTGGCCAGCTGTCCACACTCATCTATTTAGTTTTCAGTGATGGAAACAATGAAGGGTCATCTATTTGCTAACTGTAATTCACCAAGAAGGAGTGCGGTTAACCTCTTTCCCGCCTCTTTTTTTTTTCTGGTCTTTAATTGATCTGGTTTGACTTCTCACTATATGGTCTATGATGATTGTGTAAGTCCAGAGACATCCTGAGGAGAGGAGAAGCGAAACCTGGGGCTGAAGACAAGAAGCTGGATCTGCTACAGTGAGGTGAGCATGTGCTGTTTGCCTTAGCAAAGATGTCATAGCAACACCCACAAATATAAAGACATGCTCACAAGCACAGGTGCATGTGTGCACATACACGAGTATGCACCCATACTCTGGCACATATTTGCATGCATATGTAAACGGACACTTATGTATGCACATGTACACACAAATATAAACACACGTGGATTCACAAATACACAGAGAGAGAAGAGAGAGAAGCATAGAGATGTGGACAGATTCATGGTAACAACAAAGCCAAACCGTCCCACCCTGATCATTCAGAATGAACATTGCAATACTAAAGGAGTCCTCCTGCCAGCCTCTCACCCAGGGTGTGCACTGCTATGAAGACTTAACCAAGTCTCTAGCTCCATCTCCCCGAAGTGCTAACAAATCGATCATACTTAAACCAAGCACACTGCCAAAAACACTTGGACTTTCCTATCGATGCCTAACTTCTCATCCACCAACTGACATGCGGTGAGCAAGTGTCAGGCCGTGCTCTGTGTAGGAATCCTCCTGTCTCCTCCCTTGGAGTAGATGGACAAGAGCCCTCCATTCAGTTCCCCGGGGTGGGCTGGGTGGTGGGGGTGCAGCAGCCTGCATACAGTCACCATGCATGTAAGTGGGGACAGCTTCAGTTTCAGCGTCGCTTTCCAGCTCAGAGATTTTACCTTCTGCCTTAGCCTGCACCCTGGCCTTCTCTCCCAATTCCTCCCCTCCCACACGGTTCCATGACGTTTTGGGTGGGTGTCATAAATATGGTGTTAAAACTGGCACTATTGACTTTAAAAAATAACTTTGGGAAATGTGTGCACTATGTCAGATTAATGTTGCACACCCTCAAGAGCACCTGTCTGGCCTGGGCTGGTTGTATCTTCAGTGTGCCTACCGTTGTGCAGGCTGGAGCAAATGTTTGTCAGATGCGGGATAGCATGTTGAGATAGCATGTTGAGATGAGATGATCAGAGGAAAGATGATGTAATTCCTGGAGTGCAAGAAAAGCAAATGATGGAAAGGTCAAACCTACGGGCTTCACAGAAATGTGAAGAAAGAGAAGAGTACTGGAAACTGAGTCTCCGGTTGGGAGGGTTGATAGCTTTTAATTTACCAAATTTTGTGGATCTTGATGAAGAGACCCCAGAAACTGTGTTCAAGCTGAGTCCCTGCAGAGAGCCTCTGAAGAGCAGCTAGGGCCTTGGAAGATCTACCCACATGCAGAGGAGTTGAGGTCCTGTCTGTGAAATGTCATTCCAACCCTCTGCTCTCCTAGGTGCACATGGACATACTTACACACACACACACACACACACACACACACACACACGAGGGAAGGGAGGGAGGGAGGGAGGAAGAGAGAGAGTGTGTTACCGTGAACCCCATGAGTAAGATTAGGCTTCTAATCTTTGCTTGTAATTCACAGAGATGGTTCTGCCAGTCTGTGTGCAGGCTGCACAGCAGGCTGAAGGGGAGCTCCAGCTGCCTCCGTCTACCTGGCAGTTGCAGCTGTGGAGACCTGTGATGAGGTTACCTATGAATGGGGTAAATGGGAGAGAGGAGCAGAAAAGAAACCTCATGGTCAGGCGGCCAGTACTGGGAGAAGCAGCTGTTTGTGAAATCTCTTCTGAAGAAAGGATGGGGAGAGAGAGTTGGGGGGCACAGAGAGAGAGAGAGGGAGG
>PVIU01014754.1:0-12067 GCA_004026605.1 Ondatra zibethicus
TGTCTTGAGAAATTTTAGAAGAATTTATAGAAAACTGTCCTAACTCACACGAGAAACATCAAGATAGAAAAGTTTGATCTTTTAAGTTGCCACTTTCTTTTTACAATCTACTCATAAACCACCCCATTTTTATGCATTGTTTTAAATTTAAGTACTGAATTAAAGTGCCAAGCAAATTTGCTGGGGCAAGTTTTCAAAACTAGGAAGAAATACATATCTCTGGTCAAGAATTGATTAAGAAAAAGAACAAGGACTCTTAATTTCAAGATTACAAGTATTTCATTCCCTTTGGCTAATAAATTGTAGGTGAACACATGGAACAAAATTAAGAACCTAATTCAGAAAAAGCATGGGTCCTTGAAAGAAAATGAAATTCTAGAAATGAAGAAATGTCCGAAGCTGAAGGAAGAAATAAGGCTATAACGATATAGTCACGCACCCAGAAGCTGGCTTTGAGAAAGGATTTGTCATCACCTATAACCTGTAGCATCGTCACCCTTAATTAATGGTCTTGGGGCACGTTAATGTAATCCAAAGCAGATGCTTTAAGTTCAGACTCTTCTCAAAATATATATGATCATGTCATGTTGGTCAACTAACAGTGTGGGACAATTGTATTCTGTCAGTTATATTTTAAATAAACACTGATTGGTCAGTAGCCAGGCAGGAAGTATAGGCGGGACAACTAGACAGAAAGTAGAGGTGGGTCAATGAGAACAGGAGAATTCTGGGAAGGAGGAAGCCCATTCCTCTGCAGTCCTGACCAGCCACAGAAGAAACAAGATGTGACTCCCTTGCTGGAAAGGTACTGAGCCATGTGGCTAACATAGACAAGAATAATGGGCTAGTATATGTTATAAGAGTTAATCTGAAGCCTGAGCTAATGGACCAATCAGTTTATAGTAATGTAGACCTCTGTGTGAGTTCTTTGGGACTTAATAACTGTGGGAACTGGGCAGGACAGAAACCTCCACAACAAACTAAGCACTAAAATCTACCAAGGCCCTCGTGTGTGTCAATTCTACACTGACTGTTCGCTGTTAAAGAAATCCTTACAGATACAGCACTGCCAGTTCAATATGCACAACATGTTCCCATGGGTTGTTCTATTACTTAATATGGTGAAGTTATAAGATTGCCTACACATAGCATGGAGATCTGAATGATGATATTTCTAGCTCTACCTTCCAACTAGTAGTGTATAATTCAATCTTAAAAAGATAACTGGAACCAGCAAGGTCTGGTGATGGTGCTGCCTCTCCTCCAGATAAAGCCACAGGTCACAGTCTTCAAATGTGCCCTTCTCTCTGCAATTCCTTCCATCATGTGAGACTCTTCCCTGAGTGAGTTTTTCTCTTAATCAGGAAAAAAACCAATAACAACAACAAAACCTTATCCAGTTGTATAACCACAATGAATGTTTTTGCCAAAGTTTGTTTAGTTCTTCATTCTTTCTCTCTTCTGTTATTTTGGGATGGGGATCTTGAAGGGTAGCCCAGGCTGACCCTGAGTTCATGATCCTCCTACCTATCAAAGTGTTGGGGTAGCTGTGATCCACCACATTCAGCAAGTTTCCTGAAAATAAACCCTGCAAGGATATCTACTGCAGTTTTAGACTGCGAGTGAGCTTCGATTGCCTCGGAAACCCTGAAAGGGCCATATGCTCATCTCACCTGCCTTTGATTTCAAAACTAGAGGACAGATGATAACCAGTGTTCTTAATGACAACTCTTTCCATTCCCTTTTGGTTTTAAATATGGTAATGAGCTAAGTCAATCCCTACAAAATATAAATGCTCAAGAGTTTCACATGTGACCGTGTCTGAGCCTTGTTGAAGCCAACTCTTATGCTTCAGTTGTTTCAAATTCACATCTTTACCAGCAAAACAGGTCACCTCATTCGTTCCCACGCTACATTGAGGATTTCAAAACTTGCCTTGCCAGGGCTCTGCTGTTTAAAAAGAGACATTTCTTGAAGAAACAAGCCAAAATTCATCCATGATTCTGCAATGCAGTGGCTCAGTCTTGGTCTTTCATCTGGCTTGGAATTGACAACTTCCCAGCTGAAGAGAGAGAGAAGATGCAATTGAACTTCAGCAACAGTAACACCAATACCAATGTTCACCCACTGAGCACTCGTGGCTTCCACAAATAGTTACTGAAGATGACTGTTGGCTTCATTATGCTCTGATTGCAGAGGGCCAAACCAACCTGATACCCAACTAAAAAGACACTCGGATGCCAAGAGAAACAAGGTGCTACACAGTTCATTATCTGATTACAATGTGGGAAACATTGGGGGCCAGCGCCGGGACTTTGGGGCGTGTTTTCTAAAGGAGTCATTTTCCAGCTCAGATCTGGAATGAATTAGCACTTTACTCAGCTACTGACTAGAGAACACCCCAGTCCATGGAGAGACCCAAGGATGGCGAAAGCTGCCCAGTCGAGCCTCAGTGTAGCACCAGGAAAAGGAACCAGCAGAAAAGCAATGTATAAAGCTTATGGGGAGGAAGCACAGCTTGTGCTGGACCTTGAAGCGCTTGTTGAAAACAAATCCTAAAGATAAGAAGCCACAGCATGTTTAAAGAAGTAGGGACACGACGTACAATGATTAATAATACAAACAATGTGTTTTCAATATATGTGGTAGCTTGGCCAACTCTAGGAAAACTGCAGATCCGATGGTGTCTTACAGTAAACCCCTTTTTAATGTTGAAAACAAAACTAGCATGTGTGCATTAACATGCACATATGAGGTGTTATGTGGGGGGGGCAAGCATGTCACAGAGTGGAAGTGGAAGACAGACCTCAACTTTGTAAGGTATGTTGTGATTCTGATGGTCACTCCCAGGGTGCCAGGGCTTTCATATCAAATGTCTCCTGCTGAGCTATCTCAGCAGCCCAATGCTCCCCATTTTTCTGAAGTATCTTTTCTGAGTCATCAAATGTGTTGAATGTGATACCGAGGTTGGCAGTGCGCCATGCCCTGGCCCTTGCATTTTCACAAGAATCTCAGGGACCTGAACAACAGAATTACATTCACAGAATTACAGCATTCTCTGAAATGACAGTGGCCATCTCTGAAAACTGATGCTACAATCCCAACTCACGAAAATACAAGTTCTGGAGAAAAAAAAAAGTCTCAAATTCATTATCTGAGAGAGAACTTTATCCTACCATGTTGAAGGTTGTGCCATCGCAGAGCCGGAGACACACAATAAACAAATTCAGTGAGGGTTCCAGCAGAAAACACTAGTGAACTGTCATGAAGGGTTTCAGAGCAAGGCTCATCTCTGGATTCAACCCCAGTGGCCCCAAAGCAAAATGGCCTTGGCTCTTAGTGCTCAACTACAGGGAAGTTATGTACATATAGAATAACGGGATATACATGTTTTGTTAATACGTTTAATAGTAAGTCAGTTTTTCAATTAATTTTAATATAAGGTTTGCTGGCCCTGGTGACGCAGGCCTGTAATCCCAGCTAATATGCAAGCTGGGGCAGAAGAATTTTAAATCAATGCCCTATCTGGGCTAAAGAATACATTTAAGGACAGCCTAGGCAACTTAGTGAGACTTTTCTGAAAATAAAATAATAATAATATAATAAATAAGCAGCATCAAAAGAAAAGGGGGGAGTTTGAGAGCGCACACAGTAGCTAGAGCTATAGATAGCTGAGTGGTAAAATGATTGCCTCCCAAGTACAAGGTCCTAGGTTCAGTCAGCATTGCCTCAATCAATTAATTAATTAAAATCTAAGTGTAAATGAATGTCACAGTACTAAAAATAGGGCATGTTCCACATTCCTTTCTCATTACCTCAATTAATGTTCTGCCAGATAATCCCAAAATGTTAGTTGCCCAAGCTGAAGTTCTTCCACCAGTTAGACAATGGCCAAACGAATTCTCACATGTCATGAGTAATGAACATGTGGAGATGTCTGATTTCTGGGAAATGGTTTATGTATATATTAGCATTACCCTGCCTTGAACCAATGAGAATTTCTGTTTTCATTAGTGAGCAAATCACACACCAGGCTTGTATACCAGGTTAACGATTCCAGACCTATTATAAGAACATGAAGTACATAGCAAAGAAACCATTATCTGTAACAAAATCCTACCGGAATGTCTGCTTATGGGGTAAGATTTTATATAAGAGAGCAAAATCAGCATGGGAGAAGAAAGCAAGGCTGGTAAGCTGGGATTATTTTACCAGATAAGTCAGGTTTGTTGCTACTGACACAGCCAGGACCACTGTCCAGCTTAATGGGACTATGAGGATGACACACACTTTCATCCCTGTTTCTCTATACTATCTGTATATATGGTTGAACTCTTTGGTAAACATAGTCCTACCAAGTCAGTCAAAAATATAACAGAATGATTCAGGAAAATGAGTCACTAAGGGGAGCTGTATTCAAGCAGTGGAAGATAAAACAGCAGGGAAAGTGAATGAGTTGGGCCCATTGACTTTATGTATCACTTCATAATGCTAATACCCATAGGAAAAAAATCACAGAAGAATATATGCAGTGTGGTGGGAAGGACAGGTTACTTAGGCAACGGGCAAGATGGCTCAGCAGGCAAAGGCACCCATTGCCAAGCCTCGTGGTGTGAGTTTAACTGCTGGGACCTACATGGTGAAGAGAATGGATTCCCACAAGTTGTCCTCTGACTTCCACATATGTGCCATTGCATGCGCAACACGCCTCCCTTCACATGAATAAGTCAATGTAATTAGAACATTTAAAATAAAATTTGTGGTTACTTCAGGGAGAGGACCAAGCAAAGCGAGGTGGGAGATCCGTAGGTCCTGACCACAGATGGCTTCTTGACTTGGGCAATGCTGATATGAAAACCAACATTCTGTGGCTAGGAGAGCTGCACATACATGCATGTGCATATGTGTGTGCATATGCATATATATATATATATATATATATATAGCATTTGATCTTTTTCAACTTTTATACTAAAATGTATACTGCTTTTTATCTCATGAATAATTTTCTCATATAATTAGATCGTGTTTTATACATTACTGCCTAAATACAAAAGTTTCTAGCTTTGTCCTCATTTATTTACCTATGAGATAAAGACAATATTTTTGTTGGGTAAAAACATGAAACATCATTTTAAAGTTCATTGTTCAGATGCCACAACGTTGCTCGGTAGGCTGTCTTTAGGATTTGCGTCTCAAGGACACTATCATATATTTTATTTAGTAAGTAATGATGTTAGAAATGAGCCTCTGACCCTCATGCAATACTTAGATAACTACTGCAGAGATCGTGTTAAGGATCTTTTTGATGGACTTCAAGTGAACATAATCTGTTAATTTATTCACATTTTCAATAAATACGGCCAATTTTCCCCTCTGTTATATAATGCTTTTCATTATGACGAATACACTATTGCTACTGCTTGGATTCCAAAGCTATTGCTTCTCTCCCTGTGTCTACAGATTGCTTCATTTGCTGGGAGTGAAATATTCACCTTCTCACTGATTTCCACTGACGTGAGAAACCACTCAATTTCTCCATTTTGAGAAAGTCTCGTGTGATATTTTTAAACAGCACATCCCCTTGTTTCCCACATCAATATTAGCATAGCAAATAATTCTTATTGACAACTGAGTTGTTATAATCCCAAACAGGAATTCATTGTACACAGCTTGAAAATATTTCCTAGCCAAATGATCTTGGAAAATACAAGAAATGTTGGAGAGAAGGATAACTGTTCAGATTGTACCAAATAAAATTTGATAGGACTTGAATAAAAAACCTGAATTCAGAGATGAATAAACGCATTTTATATAAGACATGGACTCAAAAGAATTGATCACTGGCATTTATTGTTAAAAAATTATACAGGGAGGAGCTGGAGAGATAGCTTAGCAGTTAGGAGCACTCGTTGCTCTTTTAGAGGACTCAGGCTGGGTTCCCAGCACACACATGGCAGCTCACAGCCATTTGTAACTCCAGTTTCAGGGATCAACTACCTCTTCCAACCTTCACAGGCACCAGCATACATGTGGTCCACAGATATACATACAAGCAAAACACACATACACATAAAACTAAGATTTTAAAAACAAATTAGACAGTGATTATTATAGGAACACACATGTCTATACTCTCCAACTCAGCCAACCATTAATTTATGACACCACAGTCTGAATGGGTAACACTGAATTATACAATTTGGAATGAAGTCAGACATGTCTGGTTTTCATATTTCTTCATGTCATAGATGAACAACATTAAACCTACCCAAGTTGCGTCACTTACTTAGGGACAGAGTCGAGACCTAAGAACAAGATTCCTGGTTTCCTAATACAGTTCTATTTAAACAGTGCAACTCTTCAAAGAACAAATAAATTCAGTGCTATGCTTTAAAAACAGACTATTATTGAGAATACGGAACATTCCTTGTTTCCCCACTTCCAGGAATGAAGAGGAAAGAGCTGGGATTGACCAACACCAGTGTGGGTGCACGCAGGACCAACCCTGTCCAGGAAAGCCGAGCGTGCCATGTGCAGAATCCAATACTCAGCGGAAACTAAGACCCACGTGTGTGCTGAGTGGTTGGTTAGCGCCAGTGACGTCCGCATGCACAGCTGCTCCATCACAAAACTCCAGGTTTTCTTAGAAAGCTTGGGAAACACTCAACAGAGAAAGGATCTCTGTGAATGCTGGACCAAGTTTATCGAACATCTTTCCCATGTCTGTCTTATCACCATCCTTGGGACTAATGGAAACGCAAAGCGAGGCCCAGCTGTCACATATAGGGAAGTGAATGCACTTTAGCCTTCAAAACAGTTTGAGATTTTACCAAGTTCTTAACCAAAGACGGCATGCCATCCATGATGAAGGTTGCTCTAAGGACGAGACTTTAGTTGCCACCAGTGTCATTGTTAGCATCTCAGACAGGACAAGCAAACTCCAGGTTCAAAGGAAAGCGATGTTCATGTGTTGTACCTCCCTCCCAGCCTTGTGTTCCTCAGGCAATGAGCCGGTGGCATACTGTAGCCACACGCAAAGGTCCCCTGACACGCCACCCTTGTTGGCAATGAGCCAGTAGTATACTGCAGCCACACACAAAGGTCCCCTGACACGCCAACCCTGGTTGGCAATGAGCCGGTGGCATACTGCAGCCACACGCAAAGGTCCCATGACACGGCACCCCTGGTTGGCAATGAGCTGGTGGCATACCGCAGCCACACGCAAAGGTCCCATGACACGGCACCCCTGGTTGGCAATGAGCTGGTGGCATACCACAGCCACACGCAAATGTCCCAACACGCCAGCCCTGGTTCCCTCCAGCCTCAGTTATCTATTTCCCTCATGCCTTCAGTCCTAGTTGTTAAAATCACTGCACAGATCCTGGTCCCCTATCAGGCACGCCAGCTTTCAAAGAGGCTTGCCCTTAGAGTCAGCAAAGCTTCCTCTCTCAAAAGAGAAAACAAAAAATGACTCAATTATCATTTGCTTAAGTTTTTCTTCTAAAGAAAATACTATGGTGTTTTTGGACAAGAGACATTCTATAACCAAAATAAGCAAGTTACTGATGAGCCCTTAGCCCCAAAGTCCTTTGTCAGCAGCTGAAGGATTTACAGCTTCCCCTTCAACAACAGCAAGGAGCTTTGGCCTGAAAGAATTTCAAGACAATATTGCTACTTTCTTCATCCATGAGCTTGTTAGACTACAACTAGCAAAGGTATGCTGTGTTGAGGTCCACCCTTCGGAGTTCTTCACTGGGTGTGTCCGGCACGCAAGCTACTGAAATGAGCCTGGGCCTCACTTGAGAAGATCGCAAATGAGCAGTTTGGGGTAAGCTCAGAAATTTGCATGAATAAGTGTCCTAGGCTTCTTATCCAAAGAATCATTGTGAGCAAATTATATGGAATTTCTATCTTATACAACACACACACACACACACAGAGAGAGAGAGAGAGAGAGAGAGAGAGAGAGAGAGAGAGAGAGAGAGAGAGAGAGAGAGAACTTGGGCAAGACAGTCTGTGTGTCAGGCCAGATTTATTACCTTCCCTGAGCACTAGACAAAGAAGGAGAATGACATGGAGAACCAAGAATCTTATGCTTGCCAAGCTCCTCTGCCCCAGAGCAGACAGGAGCCTCCCAGATGGGATCCGCCACCTCCTTGAATTGATCCGAGAGGGCAGAGTTTGCAGGCCACAGATGTGGTTAAAAAGGGGGGGCTACACAGCGGTAGGGAGGGCACTCACTAGATCTGCAGGAGGATCCCCTGAAGTTTTCAGTTGATTGATTGATAGCTCTGCCTGTGAAGAACTCAGAACCAGAAATGGGCTGTAAGGAAGGCCTAGAAAGAACAGTGTCTGTGCTAAGAAGATTCCTCACCCCACCAATGCAACTCGAAAACCCTCAGAATCCACAGTCATTGGTAGAGCACCCAACTGGGTCCTGGCTCCAAAGCCATGAAGAATCATCCCTGAGCAAAGCGCCACACTGGTCCTGCAGGCAAGTTTTACAAGCAGGCTCCCAAAGGGCCACAGTGACTCAAAGTCACTCAAGAGGCTTCAAAAGGCCAAATAGTGTGAATGGCTTTTCTTACCTTTTGTGTGTGTGTTTTGCACTGTTTTGTACTTTTCCTTTAAAATTATACTTATCAGAGCTGGAGAGATGGCTCAGCAGTTAAAAGCATGTACTTTACTTCCCTCGGATCAGAGTTTAGTTCCAAGAACCCACCTCAAGCAGCTGAAATTCCAGCTCCGGGGGAACCTACACATCTAGCCTCTTTGGACACCTGTAGTTGTGTGCACAGACCTGTTGCAGGAAGGCTGCTTGTTTGTTCCCGGCTGCTCAGCCCCGAAATAACCACACAGAAACTGTATTAATTAAATCACTGCTTGGCCCATTAGCTCTAGCTTCTTATTGCCTAATTCTTACATCTTAATTTAACCCATTTCTGTCAATCTGTATATTGCCACATGGCTGTGGCTTACCGGGTAAAGTTCTGTCTCTGGCGGGGCTACATGGCTTCTCTCTGCCTCCACCTTCTTTCTCCCAGTCTAATTTTCCCCACCTAGCTCTGCTCTACCCTATCACGGGCTCAAAACAGCTTCTTTATTAATCAATGGTATTCACAGCATACAGAGAGGAATCCCACATCACAGACCCACACACATACACAATCTTTTCAAAGACAGTGTTTTCAACAGCAGGGTTTGAGTTTTCTGTTTGGTTTTTTGTTTTCTGAGACAAGATGTCACGTAGTCCAGGATGGCCTGCTATGTAGCTAAAGCTAGCCTAGTACTGTTGATTCTCAGACCTATATTTGCAGTGTGCTGGAATTATATAGGCATGTGCCACCATGCCCAGTAAGAAGGCCTGCCCGTAGTCTTGAGCATTTAACCATAGGCTCTCTGTGGCTTCATGGTGCAGGACACAGGATTCTCCATTAGGGGGTTCTCTAAGATTAGGAAACCTGACACTCAACGCTCCTTAAAAATAAACTGTCTCAGGGTAACCGTAGTCTCATAAAAAGAGTTTGGCAATGTTCCTTCTGTTTCTATTATGTGGAACACTTTGAGGAGTATAAGTATTAGCTCTTCTTGGAAGTTCTGGAAGAATTCTGCACTAAAACCATCTGGCCCTGGGCTTTTTTTGGTTGAGAGGTTTTTGATGACAGCTTCTATTTCCTTGCAGTTTATAGGTCTATTTAAATTGTTCACCTGGTCTTGATTTAATTTTGGTGTGTGGTACCTATCCAGAAAATTGTCCATTTCTTTTACATTTCCAATTTTGTGGAGTCCAGGTTTTTGTAGTATGACCTAATGATTCTCTGGATTTCCTCAGTGTCTGTTGTTACATCCCCCTTTTCATTTCTGATTTTGTTAATTTGGATGTTCTCTCTCTGCCTTTTGATTAGTTTGAGTAAGGGTTTGTTTAGTACATCTGAATGTGGTAGACAATTGCATGGCTGGGGCAGACTGGCGGGTCACTGGCAGTGGCACCAGAATTTATCCCTACTGCTTGTACTGGCTTTTTGGGAATCTGTTCTCTTTTGATGGATACCTTGCGCAGCCTATATACAGTAGGGAGGGCCTTGGACCTTCCCCAAAGCAGTGTGCCTTACCCTCTCTGTGGAGTGGATGGGGGATAGGGTGGAGGGTACGTGGAGGGAATGGGAGGAGGGGAGAGAATGGGAACTTGGATTAGTATGTATAATGAAAAAAGATAGTTTGTTTTATTTTTAAAAAATATAAAAAACTTTCATTCTGAAATGGGGTGGTGTGCTAGCGTTTCTCCTTCACTGTGTCTGACCACTAGTTGCACTGATACTGAAAACAAATGAGTCGCTGTCATTTTCAGCATCTCCTGTTGTCAGCACGTTCTCTGTTTACTGCAGTGAGTACACACCAAGTGCATGCTGTGATCTTCCCGACTCCAGAGACAAGATGAGGAGGTGTAGCCCTCAGCCAGTAAGCTTACACAAGCCAGCAGTGATGGAGAACACAATGGCGTGTGCATACGCGTGCATGCACGCGCACACACACATACACACACGTATGTGCTTCACAATGAAAGTCACCGGTTAGAAATAGCTTAGAAATAAAAATATCTCAAGCTACGAGAGAGAAAAAATGAAAACTAAGTGGGGGATTGGATAAAGGAGACAAACCTGTTAAATACACTGTTGTCTACTTATTAAGATAAAATTGTAGCTGTGTGGTTGCAGACTTTTCTAAAGTGAAAGGCATCTTTAAAACTAAAGATTATTTTTTCAAAACAAAACTTTATTTTTCACACATCAAAACTCCAATTCTTTCACATTTTTAACTTGAGATTAAAGGAGATAATGACCAAAGAGAACAAATGGGAAGAGAGCAAAGAAAAATCAAGTGTGTGTGCGCAGGGGTAGACTGTAACTGAATTTTGCAGGTCCAGTTGGAATTTGTGGTACTGTGAAAACCAAAGGGCAAGAAGCGATGTGCAAAGCAAGGCCATTCACAGACATCTCTGAGACAGAAATCAAGATCCTTTCGCATAGAGCTGCTTTTCAGCTTTAATTCTGGTATTTGTAGCAAAATAAAGCCGAAAAGCAGCTTTATGCTGAAATAATGGAAAATTGCACGAGGTAGACAGGACTATTAAAAAGAACTACAGAATAAGCTCACGCAGATTGGCAAGACTTTTTATTTAGGTAGCAGGTTTTAGTCAAAACAGCGCCAGAGTTTGAATAACAATTCAAATAAATGCAGTAAACCATTTCCAGTACCGGGTTACGGCTGCATGAAACTAGCAGAGACAACACCTTCCAGGGACAGGCACTCCCCTGCCTCTTAGAAACTCAGTAACCTCATTTAATCATCACATCCGATTTCTTACATTTCCCAGGTTACTGCTGAAGAGGTTGAGGTTCAGCTTCTTCACCTCTGTGGCTCAAGGTCACAGTATTAATGGAGCAGGGGTGACTGACACAGGAAGCACACTGTCCACACCGGAACATGCAGATCACATCAGAGATGAATGGCATAGGACATCCATCCCTAACTGCAAACTAATTCCGTCTAGATAGAAATATATAAAGAACAGCCCTGGTTCCAGGAGAATCTCGGGCCTAAGGAATCGAGGTTCCTCTCTCCTCTTCCAAGCGCATTAGCAACTTCGAAGCAGTCCCCACAAGCAATTCTACAATCTTAGTCCAGCTTCCCAGACTAAATTACATCCTTTTGCATAATCATGACTGTGGCTGCGGTTTGCTAAGCGCTCCGCTGGCAAGCGCTGTCTCAGATAACCTCCATGTGATCCCTTCCTTTACCAAGTCATCACAACACCCTGCAAGTCAAGACTGGTGCTGTGACCTCCACTTTACTTCAGAGAAAATGGGGGCCATGGAAGGTTTGAGGCAGGAGGTCTGTTAGTGTCTGTCCTGCATTTGGTATTGTTTCCTTGCAGAAATTCTATTTTGATGGGTTATGACCTTTGACATGCTGGCTCCCTGGTAGACTCTAAATCACATTACAGATTTTGCGGCCACTGTTCTTGCCCGTCTAAGGCATGCAGAAAAAGCCAGGGATATGGTTC